>JAJMKN010000023.1:0-148211 GCA_030563925.1 Wickerhamiella sergipiensis
ACCCGGCTTGGTGAGCCAGCGCCCCAGTCGGGGCTCGCGGGACAACGTCGCTACTATCACAAACTCATTGTGTTTGGCATCCTTTTCGGCCACCGACAGTTTTGTCACAATGCCGCGGCCCACTGCAATCTCCCGCACCAGCTCCAGCCTCCGCTGGTCCTCGCTGACTTTCCACATGTTAACCGAGCCCGACCAGGAGCCCGTGAAAACAATGTTCGAGTAAGGGATGGCGGCAAGCGCCGAAATCCCGCGTGGCAACGCCGGCGGAATCTCCACCAGCGCGGGATCGGTCTCGGCCGACGCCTGGCGAGGCGTCAGCGCAGGGTCCGTGCCGTGGGCGCGGGCCACAATCGACACGGGTTTTTTCTTTTGGGCGGACCAAAGCGACACATTTCCGTTGTCGCTACCGGTCACAAACAGCTGGTTGTCCAGCATGGTACACACATCAATACTGCCCTCGAGAATCACCTCCTTGGAGGTGCCCTGCGAGTGGGCCAGCTTGGTATCACCACCGCGAAACGTCAGTCGCGACTCTTCGGGGATTTTCCAGAAAATCGCAGTTCGGTCCCGGGCCCCCACGGAGACGCACCGCTCCTGGGCCAATGCCGCCACATCCACCACCTCGTCCTGATGGCCGTAAAGGATCTCTACCTGGGCCATCTGGTCGAGATTGTATGTCCGCAGCCGCAAATCGCCGCAGCCAGCATACAAATCGTTGGAGCCCTTGCGAAAGGCCAGACTCAAAACGGTGCCCTGTCGGTCGCGGGTCTCAAACACTTTAAGCGGCGCAAGGTTCTCGGCACTCCACACCACAATCCGCTTGTCGAGACCGCCCGTCACCACATAGCGGCTATTGGCCGCAATGGCCACAATGTCGCCAAAGTGGCCGAGATACTCGCGGTTGGTTTCTGCCGAGCGGCGCTTGACGTTACCGCCCTTGATGGTCTTTACTAGCTCGGGTTTCCCGCTAGCACTCAATCGCCATTTCTGAATTGTGAGGTCTTTTGCAGCCGTGTAGGCAAACGGCCAGCTCGCAGCCACCGACGTGAGGTTGCGGGCCTTTGTATCGGCATTGCGGGGTTTGGCGACGCTGCTGGCTTCTAGGAATCGGAACAGCTTGCCCTGGTTCTCGGCAACGTCTTGTTTGAGACGACGGGCAATGATGTCTCTATCGAGATCCTTGGCATCAAACGCCGTTTCATCGTGCAATTCCGTCTCCAGGCCCTGCAAATATTCTTTCGCAAGCCGCCGCCGCTTGTCTGCCTCGGTCTCATGGTCGCTTTCCTCGGAAACCTCTTCGTCGCTTGGCTGGTCGCTGAGCTCCAGCTCGCTGCCGCTGGTGATCTCCTCATCCACGGGCTCCGAGCGACTCACGGCAGGTCTTTTGGATCTTTGAGGGTTTGCCGGACCGTCGGCTCTTCGCTTTTTTGCTCGTTTGGCCGGATTGACGAAAAAACTATCAACCATACCAAAAATTTCAAAGAAAGGTCTGGGGAGTTAGCTAAGCTGAAAAATGGCCGCCCACTTCCCAAGCTGATCTGAGTGATCCAGTAGAGGCAGTAGAAGCAGTAGCCAGCAGCCAGCATTAGCGAGTTGTTGCCAAGAGTAGGCAGTAGAATTTGGGGACTAGCAATGCCCCACATTGATAATCCAGCTTTTGGCAGTTTGTACTCTGAATATATCAGTGTTCGAGGATCCGGCGTCACTCGAACTTCGCTTCCCCAGAAATTGCTCAAATAGAGCCAAAATTCCCGTCCGAATCGTCGTTAGCCGCTTGTGGGATGCAACAACCAAACCATGCTCGGTTTCCTCTTTCGCAATGTATAGTGCAGCCACGTACGTCTTGCTCCAGCTCTCGAGGTCGTCGGCCGACGCAAAGCCCCTGGCCGGAGCACTGCCCGAATGCAAGGCAATGCCGTCGTCGAGCTCATCCAAATAGTCAAGAAACCGCAGCAGTTTGCGAACGGATGCATCCACTACCGCCAGCCGTCGCTGCTCGGCCAGCTCCGCCTCGAGCTCGGCAATGCTTTTGATCAAAGTAGTGTCGGTCCGTGCGACCTCGGATTGGAACCGCAACACCTCCAATCGCATTGCATCCAACTGCAACGATCCTTCATCCAGCGAGTCGGCAGACCTCAAAAACTCGCCATAGTTTTCATTAACAGTATCCATTAGCTCTGTATGAAGCCTTGTTTCCCACGACATGATATTTCGTCGCAAGTCTGTGAGCGTTTGGAACTGACAATGGTCGCTAAGGAACGCTTCGACATTGAACGATGGATCCGAAAGAGTGCTTCTTGTGATTTCTTTAGGGGCAGGGAGATCCTCATAGCCGTCTTGAGAAGCCATCGCGTCCAACCCGTCCCTCGAAGTCATCGGGCTTAGGTCAGGCCCTAGTACCCCTCTCCCTCTCAACCTCGATTACCTTGAGTCGTCGACTGCCAGCTGCTGAGTCATGCCGTGATTTAGATGAGTCATTCTCTGCTGAGTCAGAATTGGTGCACCCTCAGTTTGGGCGAAACTATATCCCAGAGCTCCCAACTAGGAGCAGGGACCCGGGTAGGGTCCCCCCATAACTACCTAGTACCCCTCCCAATCCGGTGTGGGCAAGGGCAAAACTAATTAACCCGCAGATATCCCAAGCGTGCACTTTTCACGCGTTTCCACCAAAACAACATGACTGACTTACAGGCAAAATACCCGCATTCCGCTGGTATTACCCGCCTGGCCTACAGTCCGTGCGGAAAATATCTATTTACCACTGGAGCCAACGCGTTTGTCCGTCGGTTCGCGTTGGGGTCCAACGATGAGCCCGACACGATTGAGCTCGAGACCCCCGCATTCTCGATTGCAACAAGCGCTTCCCACTTTGCCACGGCCGGTCAGGACGGTATTACTCGGCTGTTTGAGCTCGAAGGCTCGGAACCGACGTCTATGTTGGCTCGCGCGGCTCTACCGATCCGCTCGATTGAGTTCAATCCCGCCGGTGACTCTGTCGCGATTGCCGGCGACGACTCGCTGCTTATTGCTAGCATTGAAGATGCAATGAGCGCTCTTAAGCTGCCCGAGCACCCCAACCAGGTCCGCCATGTTTCGTTTAGTAGTAATGGCGACATGTTGGCAACCTCCTGTTTGGATGGAAATGTTCGCGTGTATGTGATTCGTACCGGCACGCCTGAACTTGTTCATACCATTGACGGCGTGATTCCTGCTATTTCTATTGCCGATGACGACCGCTCGTCCGCTTTGGCATGGTCGCCGGACGGTAAGCATTTTGCCTTGCCAACCAAGACGTTTGACATCGCTATCTTCGAGGCCGATACATGGGCGCAGACGTCGCGACTGACCGACGGCCACTGGAATGCCGTTACTGATCTCCAATGGTCGCCCAATGGTCGGTACATTGCCACTACAGGCCGCGACGACAAGGTCGTGTTGTGGGATGTATCTTCACGAAAGGCCGTGAAGAGCTTGCCGGGCGTTGCTGGAGTGTCGCAAGTGCGGTGGCATCCCCACGAAAACTCGATCTCGTTTGTGACTTCAAACGGTCGGCTCTACACTACCGATGCTGTTGGCGACGACCTGCCGTCTCCCGTCGGTGATATGTTTGAGTTGCAGCGGCCGAAATCAGCCAGCGCTCCAACTGCAGGCAGTGCGGCCGGCGACGGCTCCAGCGGCTCTAGTGGCTCTAGCCAACGCCGAAAACTCGAGGGTGACGATGTCGAGGGCGGGCAAAGCGATGATTTGTTTGGCGACGACCATGATGACGATGATGGTCTTGTGGTGGAGCCGCCGCGCCGCAACGGCCATGCTGCCAAGCGGCAACGCACGGCTGCACGTGCTGAGGTCAAGTCGCTATGCCCCGGTGCTACTCCGTGGGTAAGCGGTCGTCGGTATCTTTGTATGAACCCTGTGGGCTATGTGTGGACAGTCCTTCAGGATTCTGAGCATAACACAATCACAGTTTGCTTCTACGACCAGAGTCTGGAACGAAACCGCCATTTCCGGGACTCTGAGAAGTTTGATCTTGCCAGCCTGACCTCGCAAGGCTGTCTTTTTGCTAATTCCACCACCGGCCGCGTGTCGATGCGCTTCCATGCCTCCTCAGCCGATAACTGGGAATATACCATCAGTGACGGCGATAAAGTGCGGGCCATTACTTTGAGCGACGATGTCGCGGTGGTTTGCAGTGCAAAGGGCTACGTTCGAGTTTTTACTACTTATGGGTCTCCCATTAAGGTTTACCGACATGCACGGGATCCTGTGGTTGCGGTTGCCGCCCACGAGGCTGCTATCTTTTTTGTGCGCGAGACCGCTTCCGGGCAGCTCGAGTACTCTGTGGAAGAGGCTGTGGGTCGCGAGGTGTTGCAGCGGCACTCGGCAGTGGACCTGCCACCGAACACTAGCCTAAAGAGCATTTTCTTTAGCGAGAGCGGCGATCCTTGTATCTACGACTCCAAGGGCACGCTATCGATGCTGGTGCACTGGCGCAGCCTCATGCAGGCGCAGTGGGTGCCCTTGTTTGATGGCGAAGAGCACGCCAAAAGTGTAGACCGCCAGGAGTCGTACTGGCCGGTGGGCCTGGTTGACCAAGACTTTCTCTGTATTATTCTCCGCGGTAATACACAGTATCCGCCGGTTCCGATGCCGGTTACCAACACCTTGCCGCTGGCAGTGCCGGGCATGACGCCTTTGGAGAGTGCTTACATTGTTCAAACAACGCTATTCCAGCAAGAGCAGGAGCGGGCGCAGTATAGTGGCATTGAAGGCGAGGCTGAGCAACGACTGGAGGAGTTTGTGGTGGAACTCGATAAGCTGCTGCTGCGGCAGCTGCAAGAAGCCTGCCACGAGAACCGTATCAACAAGGGTCTTCGGATCGTTGCCGACCTCAAGCGGCCCGAGAGTGTGGAGGCTGCCATTAAGATTGCCATGCACTTCCGACTCTCCACGTTAGCAGAACGGATCCAGCAATTCCTTGAGAGCACGCTCCAAGTGAACTAATATAAAAACACGTTTGTCGGGCCTTGTTTCGTAGGTTGTTTTTCTCTATCTATCCAACGATTTCTTCACTCACCACCACGCACCATCTACTGTAAAATGGATTGTAGTGGCCTAATTTCAGGTTCTTTTATCCAATAGTTTGTCCTATCAATCCGGCGTGGCTTGAGAGCCCGATAACAGTGCCCCCAACACAAAGTGTAACATGATATGCTTTGTTACCTTGTTATCAAGGTTCGGTCGTCTTAATAGGTTCTCTAGAAGCCGCTCCAAGTAAGATAACAAGTATTTTGGAACCGTTTGAAAGTAAGTTTCCGTTGCCAGTCTGTTTTTTCTAGCTCAATTAGTTGCTTTCCTGTGACCGGTCTTGTCCGATCTTACATCGGCCTGTTTCGAGACATTGCTGCAGGTCATGCAGGTCCATCAGATCCACCGCCCCCGCACAACTAGTAAATGGCCGATCTTAGACGAGCTATATACCGGACCAATAGATAGAACCTAAAACTACTGCCTGAACATCCCCCTGCACAATCCGCGTACTTGCATGGATGGGTCATTTTACGCGCTTTGGAATGGACTGGGGGGGGCTTGGCTATAGACAAGGTCGCTAAGCTAGGAAGCAAGTGGCTGAGGTAGTAACCGCAGCGGGCGGGCATTGTGGGATAATTTTTTTAAGGGCTTCTAGTTGTATTAACGATTTTGTTTATCATTTTGGTTGTTTTTCTAGGTCCTTTCTGGCGTGTGGGAGTGAGTTTCTCGAATGACTTTCTTTCCTACATGCAGTTGATCGGGCAACGCATGCAAGTTGGGACCTGTACCCCTGGCCGGAAGCCCGGTCATGCAGATAACAAGGCCGGAAATAGCTTGTTCCTGCCGCAACCGCATAAAAAGTCATGTTAGGTAGACAGATAAATAATATTTTACAAGAAAGAAAAACAAAAGGAGATGTGCAATTGCAAAGGCCCAAGGTCAAGAGGAAGTGGTGGCAGCCGGTGGTAGCGGACGGTGCAGGAGGCGATTGGGGGTTGGCGATGAGGGAGATAGAGATTGAGAGGAAAAGATCTAGCTTGATGGAATTAAAGACGCTTTGCATAACGAGGAGAAAGTTTCCCCCTTGTTTTGTGGCCCAACAGAGGACAATGGCGAGGGGCCGCATCAGATTTTTATGCAGCGTATATAATATGGGCTTTAGCTGCATGGCGCGTGCATGACCTAACCACACTGAAACAAGATATAAACCCCACTGCGGGTCCGCAAGAATCCATCCGAGACGTGGGACGGCTCGGATCGTCATCAGCATATGTCCCCCTTGGCAGGTGTCAGGGTATTTTATTGTGCTGCAAGCCAGGCACTGAGTTTCCGAGGCTGTCGAAGCAAAGTTTGTGCCGACACTGCTTGGACGAGTGAGCATGCGGGAGGACCACTACGGTGTGAGACAGCCAGTAGCGGCTCTTGATAAAGCCCTAGTCCGAAGGAGAGAGCGGACGCGGGAATGAGAGGGGAGCCGTGGGCGGTCGCTATGATCCTCTACCGGAAGCAATCGGGTGCCGAGGGTAAAGTAGTATCACTGGAACCGGCGATGGGAGACCTGGAACATGCATGTCGCTAACCAGCTGAGAATCAAGACGTCGGGGTTTTGATGTTTCAATGTTGGAGCATGCGGTACTACAATGATTTTCTGGAGAGGTGATTGTTGTTGTACGTTCGGTATGGTGGATGTTGTGGGAGATGTTTACCATGCTCGTGTAGCTTGTAGTTTATTTATTACTGTTGTTAGCTGCTGGTGGTGATGGTAATGTCACTTGATGATAGCTAGTGATGTTGGCTCTGATATATTGGTAGAGTACGTAGCAGTGTTATCCGCACAGCACAGCTAGCACTTGATGTCTGACTGACAGTGTGACTCTCTACTTCGGGCAACTGACACTTGTATCACACCAGTCAGAAACAATGGCTACCAGTCACGATGGCTAGCAGCCACCAGGCTACAAGTCACAACCAGACAAAAGTTACAACCAGACTGATGTTACAAGCCACAATTAGACTGGAAGTTACAAGTCATAAGCACCAGGCTGAGCACGTCACAAGTGACAAGTCAATCTCCAGTACACAAGTGCCACAGTACCACAGTACCACAATACCACAGAACAGTAAAGTACAGTAGCACAGTGCACTCATACTCAGTACCAGCAAAACACTATCACAACAGCAACAGCACAACAGCACACAGAACAACAGCACAGCACACCATGCGTACCTCTAAATATCTTACATGACCTGCACTGTTAGCATTAGTTCTGAGCCGCCTTTTCCGCCTTGACCGACGCGGGGTCCTGGAAAGCCGGGGTCATGCGAGGGCTCTTTTTCAAGTGAACCTGGTTGTCCTTGTCGACGTCGGGAATGCGCTTTTCCAGCTTGAGCTTGTCGAACACGCACTTGTTGAGCAGCCGTTCTGCTGGCCGGCAGCCATACAGCTGCTGGTTGCTGTTCTCCAGGCACTTCCAATGCAGGCGGAACTCTTCGAGGCAGTGCTTGTTGATATCGTCGAGCACGGAGATGGCGCAGCGGGTGACGCGGCGGCCCTCTTTCAGGCAATCTTCGGGGCCGTTTTGGGCCTCCTTTTTGCAGAGCATGAAATCGTCGTTATAAGGCAGGCAGCGGGCCCCGATGAAGTACGACGCCGACAGAAGCGGTGCGGAGGTGGCACCGACCTCGGGCACGTGAGGAATGTTGTCGGGCAAAGGGGTTGTGTCTATGGCCTCGACGTATTTAAAGGCAGGTTCCTTGGACATATTGGGGGTGTGTGGTTGGCTGACTGGGATCGGGATGGATCTGTAGGTGTTGGTTAGTCATCTGTCTCCCCGGGCCCAGCTCCCAGCCCGCTTGTGAGCCCAGCTCCCCCAGTTCCCAGCCCGGCCAGCTTCTAAGCACCTATCCAAAACATAGCTAAGCACCTCAATGTCGTTGAGCTTTTCGTGGTCTAGAGCAGGAGATAATGCTCCCACCCAAAACGGCTCGGCCGCGCCTCCGAAATTGCTCGAGTCCAAACCCATGGTCCCCATAATGGACCAGCTGGCGCGGGCCAAAGAGGCATGGGATCCCGCCAGCCCCAATTGTGCGTTCCAATACTACTTTTACAACAAAGTGCCAGCCGACCAGGCCGGCTTTTACACGATGCCGCACGGGCAAGACCAAGCGAAATGGGAAAAGGCGCTGGCGGAGCGGCCCGACGCCAATAGCGTGCCAGTTTTGGCAGTTGGCTTCAACGATCTCCAGACGCGGGCCGCCCGGCAAAAGGAGCAGATCAACGCCTATAGGGTGCGGATGCACGAGATCAACGACAAGCTGGGCGAGCTGGCCAACCGGCACGATCTGCACACGTCGGTGAAGCTGTTGGAGATGAAGAAGCGGCAGGTGGAGCAGGCCCGCAAGACGCTGGCGCTGGTCGTGCAGCTGCAGGTGCTGCTGAACCGGGGCTGGGCGCTTTCGCCCGATGAGGAGCTGTACCAGAAACGGCTTAAGCAGCTGCTGGAGCGCGCGGACGACCCGTCGGTGTTTGGGTCCATCAACGAGGTGTGGGCGCGGCTCAAGGCCATGCGCGACCAGGCCGCCCACACAAACAACCCTGCGGCCGAGCAGGCGCGGCTGGATTGGGACCGCGACAGCGCGCAGCTGGAGCTGGCGATCTCGATTCTGGCGTCGCAGCAAACGGGCATCAAGTTTCTGGCCAAAGTGCTGGAAGACGATCTCGCGAAAGTCGCAAAGGTGTTGGACGACGCAAAGGACGCGGAGCCGGCGCCGTCCAAGCCGCTGCCCAACCAGCCGCCGGCAACCGTTCCTTCTACGGACCCGATTCCGACGCAGGCGCTTCCTCCGACCAACGGGCTGGCCGTGTACGAGCGGGGGGTGCTGTGATCTGGGGCCAGTGAGCCGACCGGCCGTAGAGAAAGTTAGAAAGGAAGAAATAAAGTAGCAGAAGTAGCTAGTCTAAATATTTTAATTTCTCGATCTGGGCAGGATCGCGGCTGGCAGCAGTCAGTTTCAGCGTTTGCGGAGTATCGGGCACACCTGCTTCTATGCGCAGTCCCAGCAGTTCTGTTTCGAGATCGGTGAGGTTGGCAGCAACCGTTTTTCCCACTGTAAATAAAGCCACCGGCTCTTGCTTTTTGTCGCGCTCAAAGTCCTCTATGAGTACTCTTAGACTGTCTAGTCGTTGTTTTGTTACTGGACACATCCCTTGGCGGTAGTGAACGATGCGGCCTCGATCGCCTATAAGCGACGCCAAGTGAGTTCTTACTGCCAGGCTTTGTGTCAAAGTAGCAGGAGGAGGACTGATTTTGAACGATGCCAGTAGCGTCCTTTCCAGCAGCGACTTGACTGACATGTTGGGAGCGCCAACCGTAAGGCACTGTTGCACTGTCGCTAACAGTGAGAGGGTGAGGCAGGCAGTGCTAGCAGTGTGAAGTATCCGTGCGACTGAGGCAGTGTGTGTGAGGCAGTATGAAGATACATGAAGATATATACAGAGAACTCAGAGATCAGAGATCAGAGATCAGAGAACTAGTCATAGCAGCCAAGCAGCTAGAACCGGCCCTTGACAAGTTCAATGGCAAACGGAGCAGCCCACAGAGCGGCGGCCACAGCAAAGGCGGTCTGAACAGTGGAAATCGACTCGTTGGTGCGAGCAGCAAGCTCTTCTTTGCTAGGAGGAGGAGGAGGACCGCCAAACATTGTTAAGATGATTAAAATTTCCACCGGGTCGTTAGGTCATCATGGCTCCGGAACCAACTGCTCCTGAGGATGTTGCCGCTGAGGATGTTGCTGTAGACGCCGCTGCTGTTGAGGGTGTTGGCCGTGTTGATACAGCTGATGCTGCTGCCGCGGATGCCCCCGAGACCGCTGCCGCTGAGGATGTAGCAGACAACGACAACAACAACGATGGAGACAACGACGACAACGACGACAACGATAACGATGGAGGCAATGAGGCCGAAGACGGAGACAATGACGACGACGGAGAAGATTACAATGGAGAAGGAGGAGAAGGAGGAGAAGGAGAAGAGGCAGCCCCCCTGGACGAGGAAGTCTACAAACTCAAGAGCCACAAGCGAGCGCGTGCGGCAACGTCGGCAGCCCCCAAAGAGAAACGGCGCAGCCGCCAACCCAAAGCCACTGCCTCGCCTGAGCCCGAGGCAGCATCGCCCGAGCCCGATCTCGACCCTAAAGCGCGCGAGCGCCGCGAGATCGAGGCCCGCATCGATGCCGCCATGGAGCGGCCCAACAAGCGCCGCAAGGCTACCGGTGACGACATCGAGCGGCTGCAGGACGACATGATTGCGCAGCTGCGGGAAAAGATGCGGCTGGCCGCCATCAAGGACGCCGAGTGCATTGAGCAGGGCAAGCCGGCCCTCAACAAGGTCAAGATGCTGCCCAAAGTCGCCTCGGTGCTCAACCAACACAGCCTCGCCGACAGCATTCTCGACGGCAATCTGCTAGAGAGCGTGCGGCTGTGGCTGGAGCCGCTGCCGGATGCGTCGCTGCCCAGCTTTGAGATCCAAAAGGCGCTGTTCTCCGCGTTGCTGGTGCTGCCCATCAAGACCATGCACCTGCGGGAAAGCAAGCTGGGCCAGGTGGTGCTGTTTTACCAGAAATCCAAGCGGCCGCATCTGCAGATCAAGCGCATGGCAGACAAGCTGGTGGGCGACTGGACGCGGCCGATCATGGGCCGCAGCGACAACTACCGCGACAAGCAGGTGGTCACGCGCTCGTACGACCCTACGGCCAGCCCGTCGTTTTCGCCGCGGGCAAAGTCGACCGCCCGCACTCCCGCAGAAGAGTCGGCCATGCGCCGCAACCGTGCTGCCATTCCTACCTCGCGCGGCGAGACCTACTCTGTCGCGCCTATGAACAGAGTGGTTGCTGCCGCCGCGCAGGCCCGCCGCGAGCAGACCAAGGACGGGCAGTCGCAGTTCCGGCGGATGAAGTACAAGATGCTTGCGTCGGCCAAGAGCTCGAGCTCCACCCGCAAGTCCAAGGTATCTGTGGAGGGGCGTGGATTGAATTAGCTTTAGTCGTATCCGAAGTCTATCAATATCATTATCAGTGGATGCTCAGTGTCTATGATCATGCAAGCAGATGCATTCTATCATTCAGATCAGCATCAGACTAGCTAATATCTTAGACAAGCTCTATCAGAGTTACGCTACTAACTTACGCAGCACTTTCCACTTGAAGTAGATTCATTTCTAACCTGTACAGCCAATTCACGCCAAGTAGGTTACACAACGTGCACAGCCTTCACATTAAGTTAGTTACACAACGTGCACAGCTTCACATTGAGTTGGCACAACTTGCACAGCTTCACGAATTACACAACGTGCGTAGCCTATAAGTTGGTTAACGTGCACAGCCTAGTACTGTAGAGGAAACTTGGAATCCTAATGACTATATTAAATGACATTTAAGTGCGAGGCTTCTCCTTCTTCTCCTTGTAAAGAGCAAGCAGAGAAACACCGGAAACCTTGACGACCTTGAACCGCACACCGGGGATATCACCCTTGGCCTTGCCCTTACGACCGAAACCAGCCAGCAGAACGGGATCGTTCTGGTCAACGTAGTTCAGGCAACCATCGTTAGGAACGAAAGCAGTGACACGCTTGCCGTTCTTGATCAGCTGAACACGGACACACTTACGGATAGCAGAGTTGGGCTGCTTGGCCTCAATGCCAACCTTCTCCAGGACAATGCCCTGGGCGTGCGACGAGCCGCCAAAGGGCGACGACTTGAACGCAGTTCCAAGCAAACGCTTCTTGTAGGACAGATCAGCCCAACGGTTGTCACGACGGCTGGTGCGCAGCTTGCGAGCGGCCTGCAATCCTCTAGGCTTGCCTTTACCCATGGTTAGTTGATGGAGTTTGTTCACCCAGGCTTGATGGGGGGGATATCGCCTCTGAGTGGTGTGACTGTTTAGGGCTGCGGCCCTAGGCACCCCCGGCCGTGCCCTCGGGTGATGGCTGATCTGATCTGCTTAGTCAAGGAAACCTACTCGCTCCACTTGGTCATCGACCCTAGTCGACCCTCCCCCGATGGGTCCCGGTGAAATATCCACCCCTGCCCTGGCATCCCTCTGTAATGTCAACCCACGATAGAGATCCTCATCTTTATGCGACGGATACCTATGAGGATATCACCGAGGAACTCAAGCAGTATGCGGCAAACATGAAGGAAGGCGAGCTTGCTGCTCTCCCCAACTTCAAACTTTATGATGCCATCAATGCGTTTGAGATCGGCAAACCTCGCATGGATACTGGCCTCAAGTATCGGTCTCTGGAACAAGATCTCGAAAACTTGCCAACTGTAGACTCTGCCGAGGATGTTGCGGCCGTCATTGATATCATCAATGCCGCCGATATGGCGTGGCAAAGTGGCCATACGCTCATGCAGACCGTGTTTGCGTCGCTGTTTGTGGAGCAGGAGCTCAGAACAATCACTCAGCTCGACGAAGAGGGCCACTCCAACCACCAGGAAATCAATGCCTATCTTGAGTCGCGGCTTAAGGTGGAATCGTGGCGTGATGTGCTTGATATCTACATTCTGGCGACCCTCAAGACATGCAGTCTGGTCATTCAGCAGGTCAATGCCGTGCCCGAAGCGGTTTTGCCCGAGGAGGACTTCCACCCGGGCCATGCGTCGTACTACCTGCTTGGCGATGTGCATGTAGACCTGATCTGCAAGCTAGTGGATGCTGCGCAACGGTTTGCTGCCAAAGACAAGCTGGTAACCGACCGGTTGGCGCTGCGGATATCGTGGATGCACGTTCTGCGGCAGAAGATCGCCAAAAAGCATACGCACCAGGACAAAGCCCTGGAGCTGTTGAGCAAGTATGAGCCCGTGGATACCGCCAAGTTTGATGTGATTGTTTCCGACGGGATCCAGGGCCGCACAGAGATGTTTTCCCTGCAACAAACCGTGATCAAGTGGCCGATTGCAAAGGCTCTGGAGCAGTGGTCGGGGTTGGTGTCCAGTATCAAGGACCTGAGCCGGGTCACCAGTCTCACAAAGTCGGCCGATCTGCTGGGCTTCTTTCTGCAGTTTGCATCTCAGAATAACTTGCCGCTGGTGCGAGCGATTCTCAAGTCGATTGTGCGTCAGTCGGATCTATTGGGTCTTAGCGGCAAGACGTGGGTTGTTCGAGATATTAAGGAGGTCAGTTTCCCGCAATGGGATAATACTAAGAACAAGCAGCTCTATGACCAGTTTCTGGCCCATGCGTCGGCGTGCTACATGGACCTGCTGGCGGTGTTCTGCGAGAACCGGGCGCGGCAACGCGAAGGCCTGGTCGCCAATGTCGCGACATGGGACTCGCTGCAGGTGACGGCCGAGCAAGTGGATGAGAAAGTGATGCAGCTGGGGCTCAGCAAGAAGCTGGAGAGTAGCGACGGCCAGGAGATCTGGGCCCTGGAGTTCTCGTCGTGGGTTTACTTGCGCAAGCTGCAGATCATGCTGTGGGTTCTCCTGTTTAGCTTCGAGCTCGATATCGTGCTAGAATGGGAGTTTGCCTATATGTATTGGTACGGGGTGCAGCTGGGCCAGCGGCTGCTGGACCAATTGACGCGGCTCAAGGCCTACTTTGAGCAGCACAATCTGCGGTCGTCGCAGCCGGGCTATGCGTATCTTGTTGCCCTTGAGGTCGAGGCCCGGGCGTTGACGCAGGTGTGCTCGGCCGAGTACCTAGTGCATCTTTCGTTGCAGAAGCTGGGCATTGTCAAGACCATGCAGCCTCCGTTTGAGGGCACCACGCCCGAGCTGCTGTACGGGCTGCGGTTCCAGCCGTACGAGTCGGTGGGGGTTCCTGCCATGGCCAAGCTCGAGACGTTCAACAAGTTGTCGGAGAACTTTACCGTGGAAGTTGCGCTGGAGGCGGCCCGCAACAGCGTCACGGGCGCCAAGAGTCTTCTCAGCACGCTCACCAAGGTTGCGCAGGAGAATAACGACCTCAAGCTGCTAATGCGGTCGACGGTGGGTCTTCAAATTGTGATTTCCCAAATTGAGAAGGTAGCCGTCGACAAGGCCGCCGACAAGTTGGGCAAACACAAACTTGAGCTTGTGCGAGACGGTTACCATCCTTACTTTTCCGTGCCCAAGGTTTCGCAGGCGCAGGTGCAGGCGCAGGCGCAGGTGCAGTAGATGGCCGGTGCAAGCAGTACGGAACGGATGGTATAGTACCTTTCGTATCGACGGAAGAAATAGATGATTCAGTAATTTCGGTACCTCCAACAAGTTCAGTACCTCAACTACCAGCTAAAGGTGCAAGGCACCAGAGATGCAGCACCAGAGATGCAGCACCAGAGATACAGCAGATACAGCACCGATAGCTACAATACAGCATACCTATTTGCCATTATTGGCACTATTCAAAAGAGCTCGTCCAGGTAGGGCAGCAGATGCACCTGGCCAACCGCAGCCAAAGTGACCTTGCTCTTGAGCAGCTTCTCGGCCGCGCTCTTGAGCGAGGCCTCGGTGACCTGCGAAACGTCCGTGGCCAGCTCGGTGTAGTGGAACGACAGGTTCGAGATGGCGTCGGCCTGGGCGAACTTGGTGGCAGCAATGCCGGCCTTTGTGGCCTCTGCGCCAGGACCGTTGGAGGCAATCTGCTTAAGGGCGGTCGCGACCTCTGCGGCGGCCGCAGCCACGCCGTTGGCCGAGGCGCCGGCCAAGGTGATGGTGAACAGCGAGGCGTCCGAGTAGCGGTGGACGTCCGAAGAGACCGAGACGCCGGACTTGGCGCCGATCTCGTGCAGCAGACCCGAGCCCGACGACCACTTGACGTGCTGGCCAATGAGGGTGTTGGGCAGCACATCCAACGCGGCCTCGTACTCGACCGGGAAGGCCAGGGTGACGACCTGCTCGGCGTTGGCCGAGGGGATGCGGCGCTCGCCGCCAAAGAACTGGGTCTTGCCCGAAGTCAGGGCCTGGCCCGAGGCGACGTCGTCGAACTCGCGGGCCACAAACGAGTCAATGTCGCCCTGAGAAACGCCGCGAGCAACCAGCTGGAAGTTGCCCTTGTTGTAGGCGCTCTCGCCAAACGCCTTTGTGGTCTCCAGCGAGACGGGGGTCACCAGCGACGCCGACAGCGGGTTGCCGAGACCGGTGCGGAACGCAGCCTCGTGAGCAGCGTCCAACGCAACCGCCTTGGAGCTCTTGCCGAACTTGGCGACCTCGGCGGCCACCTGGGGCTTCACGATCTCATTGTACTCGTAGGGCTTGTAAAGAGTGCCCTTGGCGACGTTTGCCAGCGCCTCGACAAAGTAGGGCAGGTCCTCGCGCAGGAACTTTGTGGTGAGCACGAGCTTTTCGCGGTCCAGCTTGGTGAAGAAAAGACCTCCCAGCAGCTCGGACTCGCGGGTCAGGCGCAGGGCCGACTTGGCGGCGGTGTCACGGAACGCAAACTTCTCGAGAACGTGGGCGGCTCCGGGCACGGGATTGAACCGGGGGCCGGCATTCACAATCAGCGACACCTCGGACACGGGCCGGCCATCGTCGACGGATGCAATCTTGACGCCTGCGGCCTCACTGGTGGTGAACGCCCGGCGGCCTGCCGCCTTGCTCAGCTGCCCGACACTTTTTCTCAACATGGTTGGTTTAGTGGTGGGAGTTAAAGAAGATATTAGGCAATGGTATTGAGCCTGGGTGATTGGTCACTTGTTGCTGACACCGCCCGGCTGCCTCTCCTGTCAGCGCCAGAACCTCTGCTCCCACTACCGTCAGCTCCGCCAGTCCCGCTGCACTCCCAGCTCGGGCACTCCCAGCTTGGAGCCCAAGCCAGAGAAAGAGTCAGCCAGCCCAAGTCAGCCCCAGTAAGCCCAAGAAACTAGGTCAATCCATCAGTAGCACCATCAATACATGAAATATAAACAAGCCAAAAAAACAAGCAAACCCCAACGAAAACCAGCAAAAAAAACAACCACATCCATAAATAATTTCCCCCCACGCCCCACCGGTCTCCCCTCTGACAAATTTCCAAGGCCAAATTATTTTTCACCATGGCGACCCACCATCTCGTCGACCTGTGCAACCTCTTGGTTGAGGATCTGTACGGCTCCACCGGCGCCAAGGTCGCCACAGTGCTCTTGCATGTGGGCCGCCAAACTACAAAAGACATCTGTCGCCGAACTGGCCTGCCGTTAACCGCAGTCAAACGCTCGCTGGTGTCGCTGGTGCAGGCCCGGCTGGTCCAGTTCTGGACAGACCCTAAAAGCCCGGCCATCACATACTACTCGGCTGATCCGGCGAAAATCTACAGTCTGCTATGGCTGGGCCCGCTAATTGCCAGCATCAAGACCAATGTCCCTGCCGAGGCCGACACCTTGGTTCCGTTGGTCAAAGATGTCATGGTCAGTGGGTACCGCAAACTGCAAGACATTGTTAACCCGCAGCCCGATTCGGGGGCCGATCCCAGTGCCGGCCTGATCCGGCTCGCCCAGCTGGGCTATTTAATTCCCGTACACGACTTTGAGTTCTCTCCGCTAGAGGATCTCAAGGAAAGTGCTGCGACCAAAAAGTTCCGCGAAATCAACAGCGAGCCCCGCGGCATGGCCATGACCGAGGCCACAAAAAAGACTCAGATCGAACAAAGCGTCAAGGCCTACACAGAGTCGCTGGAAAAAACAAGGTGCCGGGAACGGCTGATCACTGCCGCTTCTCCGCCCCAGCTCAAGCAAGACCTGGCCGCAGCCATCAACTCAGACAAGTTTCTGCTTGCTGCGCGGCGGGCCGAGCTTGTGGATCTTGTGTCCCGGAGAGTAGGCGCCATCTCGGCAAAGGTCTACGACCAGGTGCTTGCGCTGAGCGAGCGCGGCCGGCCCATGTTCCAGCGCGAGCTCGAGCGCGTGCCGCTGCCCGAAAACACTATTACCACCGACGAGGTCGTGCAGGCGGTGGCCAAGCTTGGGCTGGATCTCGGCTCGGCGTTTGTGAAGCCCGAGGAGGACGACACCTCCGCGGGCTCCAAGCGGGCTGTCAAGGCCGAGGCCGAGTCGGGCCGCGGCCACAAACGCATGCGCTCGAATGTCGGTGCCATAGCCATCCAGGCCGCGGCGTTTGGCCAGCGCTCCGCAAAGGACCTCGTCACTCTGCACCTGCGGCTGCTGGAGAACGCCAACATCCCGTTTCTCAGACGCGTGGGCGACCGCAATGGCGGCGAATGGTTTGTGCCGATGGAGTCGTTGCTGGAACACCTCAAACGCATCACGTTTGATGAGGTGGTCGCCGAGCATCTCGACCCCATCGCCGCGAGAATCGTTAGAGTGGTCCGGCAATTGGGGCGGGTTGACGAAAAAACCTTGTCGCAAACAACTCTACTGCAAACCCGCGAGGTCCGCATTCATACCACCAGCCTCGAATACAACGGATTCCTGGACCTTCAGGAGGTGCCCCGTAGCAATGACCGGGCCCCTGGCCGGTGCTTCTTTCTATGGTATCACCGACCCGACTGGGCCTACTCGCGGCTGGTGGAACTGCTGTACTTTGCGATGGTCAAAGTGTTTAAACAGATCCAAGAGCTCCGGCTCAAACACAAGACGCTTCTCACTAAACTCATGCGTGCAGACGTTACAGGCCATGAGGACCAGTTCCTGACGGGACAAGAAAAGCAGGACCTTGCCGAATATAAACAAGCCGAGACCGCGCTGCGGGCCCAGCAACTGCGCATGGACCGCCACGTGCGGGTTTTCCGTGATTATTGACGTGCTTAGCTCGCTCAGGCTCAGCTCAGGCTCAGCTCAGGCTGTCAACAACAAAGCTATATTAGTACATAATGTTATGGTGTTCCGTGATTGATTGCCAGTTATGCTGTGTAAGTGCGGTGCCAGCTACAAGTACAGCTAGTCTATATCTTGATGTGCCGGTTGGACCAAAACGGCCGGGCGTCGCCCTCTTGCATGGCCGGCTTTTCGGAGACAAGAATGTCGGAACCAAGCCGCCCCGCAAAGAAAATCGGCCGGTACTTTTGCGACATCCAGAAGATGGGTTTTTCGAGCTCCGGCGCAGTCACCTCGGCGTCGTTGTCGTCGTCGCCCTCCTCGGCTGCTGCCAAAGCTGCCGCGGCCGCCGCGCTTGTTTGGTTCTTGCGCTTGCTGGGCTTGCAATAGGGCCGGCCGGGGGCAAAATCAAGATACGCCAACCAGTTGGGGCCCCAAAACCACACGCGGTTGGCATCAGACTTGTCGGTAAAGATACCACAGCATACATTGTGCTGGCGCGAGAACTGGGGCGGGAGCCGGCCGGCGTGCTGCCGCGACCATGGCGTCAACGACTGGGTTTTAATGTCATACTCGTAAATGCCCATGTCGGCCGTCACCACCACCAGGGTGGACTTTGGCCGGAACGCCATGGCCGTGGGCGTGTCGCCGACCTTGGGCAGCGACGCAACATGAGTTGCCTTGGTGGCGTTGTAGACTTCAATGAGGCCGTTGTACTTTGCGACGGCAAATTGGGCTCCGTTGGCCGACACGGCCACCAGCGAAACCTCGTTGGAGTAAGGGACCGCCGGGTTGGGCGTGCCGCGCTGATTGAGCGGTTCCTGGACCTCTACGAGCGCAGCGGTATCCACGCGATAAATATCCAACTCACTTTCCGGGCTGACAATCAGCAGCTTGTTGTCGGTTAGGAACTTGACGATCCGCGCGCCATTGCCGTAGCCCTCAACGTCCTGCTTGGTGATGCCAGTGACGCGGCCATCGGCCAAGCCGTTGAGCTTGAACAGCTTGATCGACGACAGCGTGGCCACCGCCAGGGTCTCGCCGTTTAACGACGCCGACGAAACGTATTCGTCGTCGCCCGACACCACGAGCTCGGCCAGCAAGCGTTTTGACTCCTTGTGCAGCTGCCACACCCTGATTTTCTGCTCTCTCCATTCGACAATCACGCCGATGTCTGAGTGCATCTCGACTTGTGCCCGGTATCTCGTCAACGGCAACTTGCGGAACGGCCGGTCCTCGAACTGGGACACCGAGTTGATCACAATCGTGCTTTCGAGGCCGCCACTGATCAGGTACGACACGCCGCGGGCCTCGTAGGTGGTCATGCAGCGGATATCGTGGGAATGGGCGACCCGGCTGGTCATGATGGTCCAGCGTTTATGGCGGACGTCGGTCATTTTCGCACACACGATCTTCTGGTCCAAGCCCGACGAGAAAAGGGTCTCGCCCGAGGCATCGGTCGCAATGCTAAGAATATCGGTGGGGTGAGCCTGGAAACTTTGTTGCAGCGACAGCGTCTTGCCGTCCCAGATCTTTAAATATCCGTTGGAGTCGCCGCTCACGATCTGGTCGCCGTTGCGCAGCACCTTGACCGCCCACACAACCGTGCCGTCCATAGTTTTTGACTTGTCGACCTTCATCGTGCCCACAATACGGCCGCTGGCAATCTCCCACACTCTAAGGCGAGCGTCGGCGCCGCCAGCAACAATATGGTTGTTTCCCTTCCACGCCAGCGACGCCAAAGAGGTGTCTGCGCCAGTCAGGCGTTTTGAGAATTCCACGCTGCCGCGGCCGCCGGAAACATCGAAAATCACTACCGTGCCGGTCTCGCAGGCCACTGCCAGTTTCGTGCCGTCCGGCGACAGGGCAATGGCCCAGATCACGCCGGCGTCTGCGCGGGTATGCTCGAGGGCCTCGCCAGTGGCCAGATTCCACTCGGTGACGGCATCTGAGGCACCCACACTAAACAAGCGCATATCGCCGTCGGTGGACGCCCATGCCAGGTCCTCGATGGAACGGTCCTTGGCGCCCAAAAGGGTTGTATCGAGGGCCCAGTTGGAGGTCGGGTTCCAAATTTCAATATCGCCATTCGCTCTGCCGACCGCGAGGCGCAAATCGGGGCTCGGAGGGGTTTTGGGGCCTGGCGACGGCAAACTAAATGCCAATGCCGTCACAAACGGCCGAGAATAGTCCATGAACCGGCATCTATGCAGTTGCATCTGAGCCATGGAAAATTTCAGATTATTAATTTTTTTGGCCCTGCACTTTGGTTTAGGAGAGCTGATCAAGACGCGCCCTCAGACTACCCGCTGACACAGTCAGCTTGTTTACAATGTCATTGTGGTGTGCAGGCGCGGTTGGCGAACTGTTCAAAGAAAGCCAAAGCAGCTCGTTGACGCACCGCAAACTGGCCGTACAGCTGCGCAACATCCATGCGTCGTGCATTGAGCGTGGCCAGACCGCCGCGTTCGAACAGCTCATCCACCAGCTGGTGCTCAAAGTGCTGGTGGTCCGTAAAGCCGAGCCCGCGGGCGACCGCGTCGTGGCGTTTTTGGCTGCGTACGCCAAGCAGATTCTGCCCAACGTCAAACGAAACGGTTCGGCTCAGGGCGACGTCTCGATGGCCTCTCTAAATGATACTTCCACCGGGTCGGTGGATGGGGTGGATGCAGTGGACGCGGCAGTGGATGTGTCGGCCATCAACTACGACGAGGACGACGAGTACTTTTCGTTTCTCGAGAACCTTTTGCGGTTCATTGCGCCTGGGTTAAAGGCTGCCGACCGCAACGTGCGGTACCGTGCGTCGCAGCTCATGGCCAGCACTCTGAAATACGCTGTGGCTATCGACCGCGACCTGGCCCAGGCACTGGCCGACGAGGCCGTGCAGCGTCTCAAGGACCGCGATGCGTCGGTGCGCGCGCAGGCCGTGGCGGTGGTGATTGCGCTGCTGGACCCGAGCGAGCCCGAACGATACGAAGCGAGTATGCTGCATATCAAGCAGGTGCTGCGGTACGACGATAGCCCTGAGGTGCGGCGGGCGGCGCTGCTAAAGATGCCGCGGCAGAAACGGTACCATGCGTGGCTGATTGAGCGCGCCCAGGACACAAACGCCATCAACCGCCGCATGGTGTATACGCGGGTGATGCGAGGCATTGGCGACTTCCGCAAGGTGCGCATGAGCCTGCGCGAGAACCTGCTGCGGGGTTTGAAAGACCGCGATGCGTCGGTGCGAGGCGCCGCAGTGGATATGGTGCTGGATATGTGGTACGAAAACGCCGACGGCAACCTACTGTCGATTCTGTGCCGGCTGGACGTGATTAACAACCCCGACGTGGCCCGACAAGCAGTGGATATTTTCTTTGAGTACCGCCCGCAGGTTCTCACCGAGAGCATGGTCTTCAGCGACGAGTTCTGGGCCGACCTGACGCCGGACTCGACGTTTATTGTCCGGTGCTTCAACGACTACTGCCAGAGCCACGACCTCGGCGATCTCGCGTACTCGCGGCTGCCCACGCTGTCGCAAATGGCCGAGCTGGTCCGCAGCTACTGGGACCGGCACCTTGTTGCCGCCAGCGACGTGCCGCAGCCCGACAACACCGAGTTCGAGCTGATTGTGGAGCAGCTGCTGTCGATAGCCGTGACCTACGACTTTGGCGACGAGACGGGCCGCACCCGCATGCTGGTGCAGCTCGAGCGCATCCTTTTGGACCCCATCATGCCGTCGTACAACATTGTCGCCCGCGTGCTGGAGTGCTACCGCAAGGCGCTCACCTCGGACAGCGACTTTCTGCTCAAGGTGGCCGAGCTCATGGACGAGGCGGACGGGCTCGATTCCGCCGACGACTCTAACATCCTCGCCCGCGAGCTGCTGCAGCAGGCGATTGTCGACGCCGCCCTGGGCAATCTCAGCTATCCCTGCGAGGATACCGGCATTCTCAAGACGTTGTGGCGGCGGGTGTCGATTGCGCTGACCGCCGAAGACACCGACATCTTCATGCGCGGCGTGCGGTGCCTGGGCCAGCTGTGTACCCTCAACAAGGCGCTTGCCGACGAGAACTTTGAGGACCTGCTGGCCCAGTACTACATCCCCAGCGATGGCGAGGAGCTGCTGGAGGGCACGGCGCAGTCGAACGCCATCTGCATCAAGGCGGTGTGCGACGTGCTGTTGAGCCACCGTGTGAACCCGGATTTCGCCCGCACCGCCGTGGAGATCATCCATGCCGGTAGCAAGTGCAGCGACTTCCCCGAGCTGCAGAGCGTGGCCATTCAGGCTTATACAAAGCTGCTGCTGTCAGGGCTGCTCAGCGACGAGACCGTGCTGGTGGAGCTGATGGTCGAGTACTACACCACGTCGTCGCAGGAAATCGAGCAGTGCCTGAGTTTCTTTCTGCCGGTATATGCGCGCACATCGCCCGAGAACCAGCAGCGGCTGGCGCAGGGCTTTGCTACGGTGTTTGAGCAGGTCATGGCCGCCAAGAACGACGAGGACGCCGGCGACGCGCCGGCCATTGATCTGCTGGCTGAGCCGGGACTCGATCTCTCCACCCGTCTTCCGGGCGCCGCGCAGGTCATTAATCAGTTTGTCGAGTGGTGCGACCCTGACCGGCTTTCGCCGCCCGAGAAGACCAATGCCCACGTGGTGCTTGCCCGTGGCATGCTCAAATTTCTCTCGCCGGACGTGCGGCGCTCGATCTTCTCTGCTCTGCCACGGCTTAATATATACCCGGCCAGCGTGAGTGAGGGGGAGCAGTTGCAGGCGCTTGCGCCTCCGCTGGAAACGCTGGACAAGACGAGCCAGGCGCATCTGGAGCAGTTCAAGAGGATGGTTGCCGAGGCGATCAACGCGGGGAGTGGCATTGTTGATCTCGTTGGTTCTGATTCCGCTGCTGATTCTGATGATGCGGATTCCGCCAATTCTGATGCCGACGATGCTGCTGATGCCAATGAATCCGGGGCCAACGAATCCCATGCCAGTGAATCCAACGCCAATAAATCTGCTGATGCCGCCGACGCTGCCGAGAATCCCGGAATCAAGCAAGAACGAGAAATGGTAGATACCCCCTTTGAAGTGGTTGATATGGACGGTGTGGAAGTCGTTGATCTCGCCAGTCCCCCATAGTTATTTATCTTTACTTTGCGTGTTGATCTCATTAGTTATATATCTTTTGCGTGGAACTTGTTGATCTTATTAGTTATTTATCTCTATTTGCTGCTTTGAGCTGTGGTCTGTGTGTCAGACATTTACCATGCATACCTCACCGTAATCAGTCTAGGTGTCCAGTCTTCAGGTTGTCTACCAGTCTAACGATAACAGTCTATCCAGTATTGAGTTTAGATTCAGCATCCAGTTTTCAGTTCAGATCCAGTTCAGTATTCACTACTATAATATTTAAAACTCAGCAGTCTAGGCCAGCTAAACTGGATCAGCATCACGCTTTGGGCTAACCCTAACATGATCAGTAGTGGGAAGGATCTCTACTTTTAAGGTGAGCGGGAGCGACCTGCGAGACATACGAGACCTACCAAGACCTCCAAACCACCAACCGGGAGCCGTAAACCGAGAACCGCAAACCCACAAACCGCAAACCCGCAAAGCGCGAACTCAACTCCTCATCCTGAACAGCATGCCACGGCACGTCATGCAGCGGGTTGGGGCGCGAGGTTAGGGCGCCAACCCGAGTGGAGCGACGGTGTCTCAAAAGGGATATATAATATGCAGGTGGCTTTACCTAACAGGCACCACCTACCCCCTTGGCTCAACCCAACCACACCCCCAACCAAAAACAAAATGTCGAAGCAGGAGAACATTAAGCTGGCCCCCAAGGATTTCCAGAAGGACAAGGACTTTGCCCAGGCCATGTACGGCAACGCCAACAAGGGCGGATTTGCCGCGACGCTTGGCAAGGACCGCGACGCGCATAACGTGGCCGTCGAGGGATACTTCAAGCACTGGGAGCGCGACTCCAACACCCAGACCGACGCCGACAAAAAGCAGCGCCTGGACGATTACGCTGCGCTCACCAAGCACTACTACAACCTCGTCACCGACTTTTACGAGTACGGCTGGGGCTCGTCGTTCCACTTTTCCCGCTACTACAAGGGTGAGGCGTTTCGTCAGGCCACTGCTCGTCACGAGCACTACCTTGCTGCGCAGATGAACCTGCAGCCCGGCATGAAGGTGTTGGATGTTGGCTGCGGAGTGGGTGGCCCTGCCCGGGAGATCTCGCGGTTTGCCAACGTGCACATCACTGGCCTCAACAACAACGACTACCAGATCGCGCGGGCCAACAACTGGGCGGCCCAGAACAACATGGCCGACCAGCTGAACTTTGTCAAGGGCGACTTCATGCAGATGGACTTCCCTGACAACTCGTTTGATGCCGTTTATGCCATCGAGGCCACCGTGCACGCTCCTGTGCTCGAGGGTGTCTACAGCGAGATCTACCGCGTGCTCAAGCCCGGCGGAGTTTTTGGTGTCTACGAGTGGGTGATGACCGACAAGTTCGACGAAAACAACAAGTACCACCAGGAGATTGCCTATGGCATTGAGATTGGCGACGGTATCCCCAAGATGTACGGCGTGGACGTTGCCCGCAAGGCCCTCAAGTCGGTGGGCTTCAAAATCGAGCACGAGCAGGACCTGGCCGACGTCAACGATGAGATCCCCTGGTACTATCCTCTTTCTGGTGACTGGCGTTACATCCAGACTCTTGGTGATGTGTTTACGTTTTTCCGCACCTCGACGTTTGGCCGCTGGGTCACCACCAACGTCACCGGCGCGCTGGAAAAGGTGCACGTTGCGCCTGCCGGCTCGCGCAAGGTCACTGAGGCGCTGGAGCAAGCGGCGGTGCATCTTGTCAACGGCGGTCGCGAGGGCATTTTCACGCCGATGATGTTGTTTGTGTGCAAAAAGCCCTTGTAAATAGTCTTAGTTTCTTCTTACTTTGGTCGAGTTCCTGGTACAAAAACGGGCTCAATTCCATTAGCAGTTCGGTACAGATCTCCACACAGAGGTCCATGCTCCATTGCAAGTAGCCCATGCGTGTGCTGGTAGTGCTGCTGGTGCTGTTGCTTCTGTTTGATTGCTAAGACTGGGACAGACAGTATTGCTAAGTCTACCCTCATCAGATCTCACACTTCGCTGGGACTTCGCTACTCCTCGACTAGACTAAGCATGGAGAAAAAACGAAAGAGAGCCGACTCTCAAAGAGCCCATAGAAAAGCTCCTAATGATCCAGTGAAAGAATTGGAATGGGAGCATGATCACATCAAACACCCCGATGCAGAGGATATTCCTGTGACTTATGCGTCCAGCATTGGTTCTGATGAGAGCGACACCAGCGGCTCAAGCTCCAACGACTCGGACGACGACTCGGACGCCGAAGTGGATGAGCACGAGCAGCGCATGGACGAATGGCGGGAAAAGAACGACAAAACGGTTGCCGAGGGAAACACAAACGACGAAGAAGTCCAGGCCGACTTTGACTTTTTCAACCTCTCGGACGCCGATTTCATGACCATCAAGTACCTGGTTCGCAACCTCTTGGATGTGGACAACATCCGGTTCAATCTGTCTCACATCACCGATCTGATCATCAAGCACGGCATTGGCTCCACCATCAAAGTGGATGGCGAGGACAGCGATGCCATGGCGTTTTTGACGGTGCTGGACCTGGCCGAGCTGCGCAAGGACCCCGAGATCGCCAAGCTGTGCTCGTACCTTGTTTCACAGACCGAGACCAGCGACCCGGCCCTAAGCCGCACGCTGCGCAAACTATTTTCGTCAAAGAGCACCGAAAAGGCGGGCCTTATTCTGTGCTCGCGGGTGCTGAACCTGCCCATTGAGCTGGTGCCGCACCTGTATGCCGTACTGGTGGAGGACTTAAAGGCCTCGAACAAGAAATTCGACACCTTCATTACGCTGTCGCGGGCATTTAGCTTCGACAATGCGGCCGGAAGCTCCAACGGCGAGCTGGACATGGAATATTATCACCAGGAAGACGCTGCTCTGCAGCCGCTGGCCGACCGGTTTGGCTTCTTCGACTATGCCGAGGCCGGCCGCAATGCTGCTTCCCGCAGTGCGTTTACCGAGTCGGGGATCATTCCAAAGGGCCATATTATTGTCACCAAGGCCACCAAGCTGCCCACTGTTGTGGAGACATTGCGGTCGTGGTGTGAGAGCATGCAAGAACAGTATCTCCAGGCCCAGATGGAAAAGACCTCGCTTGCTTAGGTAGTTTAGAGTCTAGTTCTGCTTCAAGTCTGCTCAGTCTACTAAGTCTACTACTAAATCAAGCCAGCTCTACTTCTAACACTTCTAAGTCTACCAAGGCTACCACTAAATTAAGTCAAGTCACTAGATCAAGTCAAGGCTAGTAGATCAAGTCAATTTTGCTAAGCAAGTAAGTCAAGTCAAAAGTCGCTAAAAGTTGTCGAAAAGTCAACCCAAAAATAAAGTCAAAAGCCGCCAAAAAGTCAAACAAATTGAAGCCAAAAAGCCAAGTCGATAGTCAAAACTCAACGAGGCGAAAAAAAACTAATTCGAGGCTCCAAACTGAAGCCAAGAACCCACATGCCATTAGCTAACCACCCCACCCCACACCCCACAATGCCGACATATGCCGCCTTTGCCCCGGCCGCGGGCGAGGTCCAGCGCAGCCCGGCGCCTCTGCTGGCAACCACTCCCCCCACAGTCACCAAAGCCATCAGCCAGATCTATCCTTTCATCTGCTTTGCCGACCGGTTGCTTGCTCTTTTGACTTGGACCTCCGACGACAAATGGCAGTCATTTTTGCTGGTGGTGCTCTATGCGGTGGCCGTCAAGTACTTTGAATTCATTGTCCTGAACCTCGGCCATCTCGTTGTGGCGGCGGGCGTGGCGCTGGTGGTGCTGAAATCGCACCACTCGCTGAGCCACGAGCCGCCGTCGCTCGACAGCATTGTTCTCACTCTGAGCAAGCTCTCGGCCCGGATTAATTTATTCCTGATGCCCTTGTCGGGGCTGAATCTATCCAAGCGCGAGCTCACGCGCTTTCTGTTTGCTGCCGCTTTCATGACGCCGCTATACTTTGTCGTCACCCACTTTCTGCTCTCTGTGCGCTCCATCTGCCTGTGGTTCGGGCTTTATGTGCTCACGTATCACTCGGCGGCAGCAAGAACCACCCGCGGCATTCTTTGGCGCTGGCGGATCGTCAGAGTCGTGGTGTTTTACCTCACGACTCTCAACTTCAACTCTAACCAGCTCCATGCCGTTGCTCAGCAAGCATCATCGCGGCAAACGTCGCCGGCGCCCACCAATGCGCCAGCAACGGGCGGCAAAAACGTCAGATTCACCTACGTGCTATTTGAGAACCAGCGGCGCTGGCTCGGCATTGGCTGGACGTCCAACATGTTGGCCTACGAGCGCGCGCCCTGGACAGACGAGTTCCTCAACGAAGCAACGTCGCCAGAGGTGTTCAAGCTGCCCGACTCTGAGGGCACCGGCATGGTCTGGCGGTGGGTTGACGTCACCTGGAACCTTGATCTTTCCAACGATGGGTCGCTAGCACCAAAGTCAAAGGTCATTCTTACCCCGGACCCGGGCGAAGAGGACGGTTACGTCTACTACGACAATATGTGGAAGCGGCCTAGCGCAGAGTACTCGTACTCCAAGTATACTCGCCGGCGCCGCTGGGTGCGCATGGCCGAGCTGGTGACGCTACATGCACCAAAAGATGAAAAGAGTTCCAGTGCCAGCGCCCCGGATAGCGGAAACACCCCGAACAGTACGCACACACATGTATCCGCAAAGCTAGGTACTACTGCTACCGAAGAGGCGCCGCAGCCTAGAAGGAGAACGCGGTTCGTAGAGTAGCTACAGTTATGCGCTGTTAGTAGTGATTGTCTTGTGAGGTCCACAGTTACTTGTGAATGTTCAATAAGTACAGTATGCAATTAACCCTAGTTACTAGACATAGCAGGGACTAGACATCAGGTACTAGACATTAGGTACGGCAGCAAAAAAAGGGCGTGCCAAACTCAAGGATGAGCCCGTTACTTTACCTCGGTATAATGCGGCAGCTAAAAATGCAGCAAAAAATGCGTTAGCCCGGAATCGAACCGGGGGCACATCGATGGCAACGACGTATTTTACCACTAAACCACTAACGCCTGTTTTGAAAAATTTGAAAACTGGTCAACTCACTCAGTAGCAGGCTCGTATCAAGTACTTGAAAGCCACTGCTTCATTACCCTCAATTGCACACTCAATTTGCTCGACTAGCGTCCTCACCAAAAATGATTCTACCACCCAATCGATATGGCCCTACAGAACAGCTTACTATCTCGGCTCGGCGTCGGCTTCGGTTTCCCCACGCGGTAAACATCACGGCGGGTTAGGAATGAGGGGTAATTTACCTGCATCATGACTACCAGCGACGAATCCGTTACCGAGGTCCGGCTGGCCATTGAAGTGAAAAACTTGGAGAAATATCTGGTTCAGGAACAGCCTGAGAACTTCAAGGCCCCCTTTACCGTCAAACAGTTTGGCTACGGCCAGTCGAACCCTTCGTACCTGGTCGTCGACGCCCAGGACCGCAAATATGTGCTCCGCAAACAGCCTCCGGGCAAATTGATGGCTAAATCGGCCCATCGCATGGACCGTGAGTACGCCATGATCAAGGCCTTGGAGAACACCGACGTGCCGGTGCCCAAGGCCTACGTTCTGTGCCAGGACAAGCAGGTTCTCGGCACCGACTTTTATATCATGGAGTTTCTGCAGGGCCGCATCTTCCATTCGCCCGAATTCCCCAAAGTTAGTGCTGAAGAACGCACGTTGTTGTGGAGAGATGCGATCCGAGCCTTGGCAAAGCTGCACCAGATCGACCCCACAAAGATCGGCCTGCCTAGCGAGTTTACTCGCTCGGTGGAAAGCCACTTTCCTCGCCAGCTGAAAACGCTGGCTAAAGTGTCAGAGGTCCAGAGCCAGGCAAAGGACAAAAAGACCGGCGACACGCAGGGTCCGCTGCCCCATCTCAAGCAGATCGTGCAATGGCTAGCAGAGCATATGCCTAGCAACCGGGCCGGCATTGTGCACGGCGACTACAAGATTGACAATCTTGTGTATCATCCGACCGAGCCCAAAGTCATTGGTATTCTCGACTGGGAACTCTGCACGGTGGGCCATCCTTTGGCGGATCTCGGGAACCTCCTGCAACCCTACAGCCTGCCTCCGGTGGATCCGGGTTCGGCCATGTGCCTTCGCCAGGACTTTCCGGGCATTCCTGCTCTCAAGGAACAGCTCCGCGAGTACTATGCCATTTCCGGCTACAACCCAGTGCCCGATTGGCCGTTTGCCGTGGTGTATTCTCACTTTCGGCTGGCGGTGATCTTGCAGGGAATTGCCGCCCGGCTAAAGCAGGGTAATGCATCTAGTGCCAGTGCTGAGAAGCATGCAGCCATGGTGGATATGTTCGATGACCTTGCGTTTGAGGCCACTAAGAAAAAGGCAAAGCTTTAGGGACTTTGCCGCACCGCAACCGGACCAACCTGGTGCGGAATTGCAGGTGTATCAAGTAGCTAATCTATCAGTAGAACTATCCATCACTAGAACCTATCAATGCCATTAAAACCTTCGTAACTACATTAAACGAAAAAAAATTAATTTAGAATCCCTAGCCTCGATAAGATCTCTGCGTATCTCGCACGTGTTGCATGACACAGGCAGCCGGGAAACGGAGGGCCCCCCTTGAGCGGATTTCCAAGGTTGCGGAAAAAGACGATCTGCCCGATCCAGATAATAATTTATTTTACAAAATAAACACTCTTACGGCCATCCCACCATCACTACCGCGGCAAAATTGGGGCCGCAGCGGGGGCGTTTGGCTGGCCACCCTCACTTGCATATTCAAACAAAGATCATGCAGAGGAAGACGCATCCTGTGGGCTGCAACACGTGCAGAAGGGCAGGGGTGGGAGTTCCGAGCCAGCCGTTCATGCGCCAAGAAAGGATTTTCGGCCAAGAGCCGATAGCCGAGTGCGTAATTGAGCAAACGAGGTACCGCCAAGACCCGGGCCGGCAGGGCCGGAAACGTCTGGAAACAATTGCTCGAGCCAGTTGCAAGTTTGGGGGGCCGCCCAGTTAAGGGTTGGACCCACGCACGTGGCTGGGACAGCCGCACCGAAAAGATTGTTGCATGCACGTGGAGGTGAATCAGCATCCTATTGGCCGCCGGAAAGGGGCACGTGGGGACGGTGCTGCAAGGCAGAAGCAGCAGGCCACGTGCAGGGTACAGGGTAAAAAAAAAATTAGGAACGAATATATATATCCCCATTGAGAACCGGAATTGACTATCGACACCGATCCTAAGACTACTTCTACACTCCAATGTCTGGTCCTGTCGAACACGTCCGCACTCACCATAGTGCGGTGCCGGGTATGATTCCCGTGCCTCACGGCCCTCAAGAATACGATACTCTTGACGGCAATATTGTCGATGATGAGGGTCGCTATCCCAACGGCAAGAACGAGAAGGAGATCTTTGCCTACCTTCTGCAGCCCAAGGACTCGTACTACGACGGTGTCTACTGGGCTGATCTGCCGCTTGGCAAGCGCATCAAGTTCAATGCCCACGTCGAGGGCAGTGAGACCAAGCGCGAGATGAAGGCCACCTGGGATCTGTTCAAGAGCGATCCCCTGGCCCCCGTTGGCTGGTACTTCCGCAATGCCGTTCTCCCCGGTGCCGGTCTGCTGCTGGAGGGTTACGTGCTGTTTTCTATTGGTAACATCAAGGCTCTGTTTGCCATTGCTTGGCCTGAGTGCTGGGGTAAGACCCCCACTGCCTGCAATGCCAACTGGGTTGCTGCTGTGAACTACCTGGAAATTGTTGGTATCATGGTCGGCCAGGTTCTGGTCGGTCTGATTGGTGATGGTATTGGCCGCCGCTGGGGTCTGATCCAGGATGCCGCTATCATGTTTGTTGGTCTGCTGATGCTGACCGCCATGTGGGGTACTTCGCTTAACGGCTGGATTATCTGCTACGCTTGGTCGCTGTTCTTCTACTCCATTGGTGTTGGTGGTGAGTACCCCATGACTGCCACCTCTGGTATGGAGAAGTCCAACTTCAACAAGATCACCAGCGCTGATGACCGTCTGCACCGTGGCCGTAAGGTCACCATGGCCTTCCTGATGCAGGGATGGGGCCAGCTGCTGAACCAGTCGCTGCTGATCATTCTCCTGATTGTCTTCCACCACGGTTCGGGTCACCCCGACAACATCGGCACCGAGGCCCACCCCAAGTACATGTACTCCAAGGTGGCCGTGCAGTGGGTGTTCCGTGTTTCGTTTGCCATCCCCGCCATTGGTACTCTTTGGTTGACCTACTTCCGTGCCTACAAGATGCACAACGTGTCTGCTGAGCTCGAGGCCCACAAGAAGAAGGCCCATGTCACTGGTTACGACGTCAAGTCGCTGAAGATGGTCTTCAGCTTCTTTGGCATGCGTCTGCTGGCCACTGCCGGTGCCTGGTTCTGCAACGATGTGTTCTTCTACGGTAACAAGCTGTTCCAGTCTTCGTTTATCTCCGTTTTGACTGGTGGCTCCAAGAAGTCTGGTGTCATGACCGACTGGCTCTACAACATGATCAACATTGGTTGCTCCATGGCCGGTTACTACCTTGCTTCTTTCACCATTGACTCGCGTTTCTGGGGCCGTAACCGGATGATGCAGCTGGGATTCCTCATGTGCTTTGTCCTGTTTGTTGTTCCTGGCTTCCACTTCAAGTACTACAAGGAGCCTGCTCACATCCACGAGTTCCAGACCATGTACTTCCTGTCTTCGTTCTTCAACCAGTTTGGTCCTAACGCTGTTACCTTCCTGGTTGCCGCCGAGGTGTTCCCCACCTCGGTCCGTGCCACTTCTCACGGTTTCTCCGCTGCCTGGGGTAAGGCCGGTGCTCTGTTGGCCTCGGTTCTGTTCAACTACATTGATGACCAGACCAAGTTCTACGTTGTGCCCTGGTTCGGTCTGGCTGGTATGCTGTTGACTCTGCTGTTCCTGCCCGACGTCACTGGTCTTGATCTGCGCGAGCTTGATCGCTGGTGGCAGATGGAGATGGAGGGCCGCGGTTCCGAGTACCACGGTGTTGCCATCAACCCCCGTCACTTGTCGCTGTGGGAGCGTTTCCGCGGTGTTGGCAAGAACTACAACCCCGAGCTCGACTACAAGCAGCGCGTGGACGCCATGCGTGCCGACTGGGAGGCCCAGCAGCGCGCCAAGTTCACCGAGTCCGAGGGCTCTAGCGAGATCAACCTCGAGAACGACTTCAACCACGATGTGCACAACTACTTTGTCCGCACTTCGCCTATGATGTTCCCCGAGTCCAAGGAGAAGGCCGACGAGGACCTGAAGCTTCCCGAGGCTGAGAACCCCACCAAATAATAATAGACGCTCTTTGTCGTAAAATATTAATTAATATACAGTTTTGTGACTTTGCTTTACTTTTTTAATTGCTTAACTTTTGGGCCTTGAGAGCTAGAGCTCTGAAAGAGCCTCGGGCAGGCACTGAACATAAAGCCTAATGCAGTAGGCCGATTAATCATGACTTTCAACTCACAGCTGCTGGCACTTGTGAGCACCGCTTCTAACTCGGTGGACATCCCCGGCCTCGATTGGAAGCTGATCATTGCTCGGGTACTTTCGTTCCACCAGACATTCACGCTATGGCTTGATTTCCGCCAATTGCAGGTCTTGTGGAACCCAATTCAGCCCGACGAAGTGAAGCCGTTGGCAGACCCTGAGACGTTTGAAAAAACCCAGGCCTACAGCCTGGCCAAACTCAAGCTGGGAATCGTCACTAACTTCTACGATTTGGCTTTGACGTTGCTGATGTATCAGTACGATCTGTTTTTCAAGTTCTGGGAAGTGTCTGTGGCTATTGTTGCCAAGCTGAACTTCCAGCGGTTCTCGGGCGAGGGCACGCAGACGCTGGTGTTTGCGGTTCTGACGCTGATTGTGCAGCAGCTCCTCGGGGCTCCGCTGTCGTTGTACAAGCAGTTTGTGCTGGAAGAGAAATTTGGCTTCAACAAAATGACTTTGAAGCTTTGGTTTTCCGACCAGATCAAGATGATGGCCATCTCGGCGGTGCTGAGCGGGACCATTATGACGGTGGTGGTCAAGATCATCCGGGTATTCGGCGATATTTTCGTTGTTTACTGCACGTTGTTCTTCCTTGTCTTGAGTCTGGCAATGGCGGTGATTTACCCTATGTTTATTGATCCTCTGTTCAACAAAAATACCCCGCTCGAAGACGGGCCCCTACGCACGGCTATCAACGAGCTGGCCGGCAAACTCAAGTTCCCGCTGGGCCAGATTTACGTGCAGGACAGCTCCAAGCGGTCGTCGCACTCCAACGCCTACTTTACCGGCCTGCCGTGGTTCAAGCGTATTGTGATTTTCGATACCCTCATTGACCAGTCGTCGGTGTCGCAGGTGACGGCCGTGCTGGCCCACGAGCTCGGCCACTGGAAGCTGAACCATATCCCGCGCATTCTCGGCCTCAACATGACTATTCTCTTTTTCACGTTTGCATTGTTCACGGCGTTTGTACACAACAAGTCGCTGTTTGCGTCGCTGGGCTTCCCGCCCGGGGTCGAGCCCGTTGTGGTTGCGTTCTTTGTGTTCAACGACACTCTCAAGGCCCTCGAGGCGCCGCTGACGTTCTTCCAATCATGGAATACCCGGCGGTTTGAGTACGAGGCCGATACGTTTGCTGTTCAACAGGGCTATGCCGACGAGCTGGCTGGCGGTCTGCTCAATATGCAGAAAACAGACCTCGGCACGCTGACCGCCGACTGGATCTACTCGACCTATCACTTTAGCCATCCTATTCTTCCTGAACGGCTGCGGGCTCTCAAAGAACAAGGAGCAGTTATTCCTTCCGCCCCTGACGCCAAAAAGGCCACGGCCAAAGCCACAGCCAAGCACGAGGCCACGGAAGCGACGCAGGAAGCAAAGTCGGCTGCCGAGGCCAGCAAGGCCAAAACCACCGGCGCCGAGTGATATCTGTAGCCTATTTTTAGATTGACTAGCCCGATTCTAAGCTACCTCGCATGCATATTTGCCTGCGGCGGGGCTGGGCTCATGTGAGCGTTGACGGCCGGGAGGGGCCCATGTGGTGCATATGCCAAGACATGCATGCAATGCATGCACGGCATGCACCTTGCCCCTAGGTCCCAACCCCATTCGCAACCTCTACAAAACTATCCACGTTGACTTCCCCAGCCCCCACAGACAGTTCGATCGACCAGGCGATCCTCCGCCTCAGTGAGGTCGGTCTCAATTGGACGCCGGTGGTCGCCGGTATTATTGTGTTTGTTTTCCGCGACGGCATCCTCGACGTCGTCAACGGCTGTGCTCTCAGCGCCGATATTCCGGGCTTTGACTGGAAACCGGTGATTGTTGCTCTCCAGGCAGTGCACGCCTCGATGATCATCAACTTGGACTTGCGGCAGATCAGCAAGCTCAAGGACTCGCCCATCCCCAAGGCCCTGAAGCCGTTTGTGGATGAAAAGGGAATGGCAGAGATTATTGCCGACGAAGCCAGCCGTCTCAAGGTGCGGATCGCCCAAACCGTCTTCAATGTTGTGCTCAACGCCGCTTTCCTCTACTTTGGCTGGCTGCCCTGGCTCTATACGTTTGCCGGCAAGATCACTTCGCCCACTCTGTTTGACGGCGCTTTGCAGGCCGCCGTGTTTGCGGTTGGCATGAAAGTGTTGCTGGAAATCGTCAATCTGCCGTTTACCGCCGCGTCGTCCAACAGCGAGCACTCCACCACCACCGTGCTCAAGGGCTTGCTGGTTGCTGGTGTGCGGCGGGCCCTGCAAGGCTACGCCAATTTGCTGGCCGTTTGGCTCGAAGTGTACTTTGTGCTTGACGATATTGTGACCATGGCGTTGTACCCGATGTTTATCGACTACCGAGTCCACAAGTCCCAGTATATTCCTTTGAAAGAGGGCAAGTTGCGCGAGGGACTCGACAAGCTCGCAAAAGAAGTCAACGTCCCGCTGGTGGCCGTTTATGTGTCTGCCGAGAGCAGCCAGCCTACCCCGCACCTTGTAGGCCCGCCTGGCCGCAAGGCCGTGGTGGTGCCTCAGAAACTGATCGACAAGCTGGGCACCAACGAGGTGCTTGGCCTGGCCGCGCGCGAGTTTGCTTTGTGGTCCACAAACTACATCCCCGAGCACACTGCGTTTGAGGCGGTGCTTGTGATTGCCAAGTTTGGCCTGTTCCCGTTGTTTGTGGAGAATCAGTCGCTGTTTGCGTCGCTGGGGTTCGCCAGCAACGTTCACCCGGTGGTGGTGTCGTTCTTTGTGTTTTACAGCACCATTCCGGCCCTCGAGGCACCTATCCGCTTTTTGCAGTCAAAGGCTATCCGCCGATGCGAGTTTGTGGGCCATAAACTCACTGCCAAGCTGGGCCATGGCAATGGCCTGGCCAAGGCAATGCTGCGGACTCGGGTCCAGACAAACTTGCCTGCGGTTGTCGATGAGCATTACGCCACCTTCTACTATAAAACGCCGGCGTTGTTTGAGCGCATTGAGATTCTTGAGCCTTCGCCTTCGGCTGTGTTGAGAGCAGACGATGTTCCCGAGCGTAAAGAGGGAACCTCTGATTCGGAGTTCTGACCGGAACGTTGGTTCTACCCTCGGTTCTAGAGGTCTATCGAAAACGCAGCCCCGAAAAGGGTTGCCCGAAGGCCTAGTTCTACAGTGCTTAGAGTATAGTTCGTTTTTCTTATGCTGATGCTACTCAATGCAAAGAGTTGAGAAAGTGCGTGGCCTCAGTGTCTTGATCGGTGCCCGCCTCTTTGGCCTCCTTGGCCCGTGCAATGCGCTTGCGGTCCAAAAAGCCCCGCAGGTCAGAAATGGTCTCCGGACCCACCCGGCAGCAACCACCAAACACCTGCACGCCCTCTTCAAACCACGCCTCGCGGTCCCAATTGGTGCCCGGAACGCCCTTCCAGACCTTTTCCTGCGCATCGTAGACCTCACCCGAGTTGGGGTAGAACATCAGGGGCCGATTAAACACCTTGAGGGCCTTGAGGCCCAGTTTCGCACTTTCGGGGTCGCAGCAGTTCATGCCAATGACCTCGAACCTAGGCGAGATCTCTTTGGCAAGATCGGCAAATGTGGTGCCATCAGCCAGCGACGGAGGCTCATTTTCGCCATTGGACTTGATGGAAAACGAAAGCCAAACCGGCATCTGCACATCCAGAGCCTCGACCACCTTACCCAGGGCCAGAACCTCGAGACGATTCGGAATGGTCTCAATGAGCACAATGTCCGGATCGCCGCGCACATAGGCACTCATGCGGTCAGTATGGAAGTCAATAAGCTCCTTCTCGGTGACATTTCCGTAGTTGCCGGTGAACTCGCTGCCGTCACACAGCGACGCACCATAAGGACCTACCGAAGCGGCCACTAGCCGAAGCTTGGGCTTGGTCTGCATAGCAGTGACGTCGCGAGCATCCCGCACACACTTCTCCAGCAGCCGGAAGTAGGTTTTCTTGTCCACGAGGCCTTCAAAGCCCGTCCAGCTGGCTTGGTAGCTGGGGGTGGTGACAATGTTCGCACCCGCTTTCAGGTACGCCTTATACAGGTTTGCTACTGCCCGCTCATTTCCTGGCAGCATGGAGCCTGCTCCCCAAAGTTTGGGATGCATTTTCACGCCGTTCTTCTCGAGCTCAGTACCGGAAGCACCATCCAAAAGGAGGATGCCCCCGCCATTCAAAATTAATCTTGCAGGGTAGTGTTTGACTGCCATGGAAACCCAAGCCCTGCGCTGCAGGTTAAAGCTGAAAAATAGTCATATGATGCGGGTGCCTGGAGGGGTTAGGGCGGGCACCTGAGGGCCGGCACCTGAGGGCTTGGCAGTGTGGAAAAAAAAAACCAAACACCAAAATGGTTGATCCAAAGTAGACCAGACTCAATATTCGTAAATCATTATTTACTATATACCTTTTATTTTCATGCTCAAAAGCAGTTGGAGTTAAATAATATTCATTAAAAGACCGCCGCCGTGGTTTTCGCTTCAGTGGGCTCGGCAACCTGGCTGTCGACCTCATGCGGGTACTTCTTCACCAGCCGGTTTTGAGGCCAACCCTGCGAATCGATAACGACCTTTGTCTCGATCTTGTAGCCGCCGATCTTGGGGATAATAACAAAGAAAATCAGCCAGTAAATGATACCGGCACCAAACAGACCGAGACCAACCACGCAGTGCAGGTAGTAGGGCAGGCTTTCGTAGACATTGCCGCCGGCACTGGGAGGAGCAAACGGCGCCGCAACCAGGTAAAGCGAGGCCAGGAAGAAGAACACAGTGATCGGCAGAGTGGCCTTGATCGGAGGGTTCCAATCGGGCCACCAGTCGGTGCGGTTCTTGGTGAGGTAGATGACAATGAGACCAAAGGAGATGAAGGCATTGACAACCGACAACGGGTATGAGATCAGGTTCAGAATGAAGTTGTAGGCATCTCCAGGAGGAGGAGCAAGGAGAATAATCACCGAAACCACCCAGTGCTCAAACAGACCCATAAACGGGGAATGGAACGGGCGCGACGACGCCCACAGCCGAGAAAACGGCAGCACGCCCTCGCGACCGAGCTCCTGGACAATGCGGCCCTGCGAGTAGATAACCGACATGACATTTCCAAGCGCGGAAAGGGCAACAAACACCGAAAGTGCCTTTTGGCCCCGCTTGCCCCACACAATGTGGAAGAACTCTGCAGCAAGAATGCGGCCGGAGGAGGAGATGGTCTCCAAGGGCACCACCGCAAAATAGGCAACGTTCACCAGCATGTACAGAATGGCCACCGTGACCAACGCCGCCGGCGCGGCGACCTTGAGGATCCGGTTGGGGTTCTTGGCCTCGGACAGCGCGTAGTTTGCATTCGAGTAGCCAATAAACGACCAAATGACATTGTAAAGGGCCATGACAATCGAGTACGCGTCACCGTTGGTGCCCTCAAATGCATTGTTAAACGATCCAGTCTTCTCAATGCCGCCGCTGCCGGCGAGACCCACCCAGCCAATGACGATGATCATGAGAATCACCACCAGCTTGAAGGTACCCAAAAGGTTCTGGAGACGCAGGCCCCAGTCCTTCAAAAAGGCGTGGATCAAAAACGAAAAAGTAAGGCACGCAAGACCAACGCCGCGCTGGTTCCAGCGATCAACGTCCTTGCCGGCTGCCTCGAGAATGTACTCGCCGAAAATGACCGAGTTGGAAGCGGCCCAACCCAGCAGAAACACATAGGCGGCAAACGAGCACAGAGCCAGGTACTTTGGCTTGCGGTAAAAGTACTCCAAATAGTTCTTTTCACCGCCATTCTTGGGGATCTGAGAACCCCACTCGAGGTAGACCATCATACCGGAAAAGGCAATCAGGGCACCAGCAACCCACAAAAACAGACTGAGGCCCACCGAGCCACACATGTTGTAGATGGTCGACGGGGTAGCGAAAATACCGGTACCAACCATGCGATTGAAGATCAAAAAGATGGCCGAAATGACACCAACCGTTTTTTGTCCCTCGGGAACAATGACGCCAGTCTCGGGGTCTTTCAATTCATTAGAGCGAGTGGAAGCCGAGTCGGCAGTGGTGGCATGAGTGACCTGATAGTCGTCACTTTTCTTGCTCGAGAAAACCATATTGTATTTCACCAAAGATACAACTGGAAGAGCTTGAATGGATGTTTGAACGATGGATCAGGGGGAGTAGTTTTATAGCCGGAGCTTATGCATATGCACACTTTTTACAGCATGTGCAGATTTTTTTCCGGGTTTACCATTTCCACGGAGATATGAGCAGATAGAGGGTGAAACTTCGGGGCGAATGACTTTAAATAGCGGGTATGAATATTGGTTGAATAAAAATTTGGGGCTAGAAATAGGGAAACCAGCTGAAACGGATGGTTTGTGGGGTGAAAATCATCATGGCACGTGATCTGGGCTCACTTGACCCAGACGCAAGGTGCTCGTCCGGGGCCAAGACTGCTGCGGGGAAGCCAAGGACGCCGTGGCTTGGCGAGCTGATAACTGCACCGCCTCAACGGCGATGGCCAGGGTGTAGTGGAATCACTGCGTGGAACAGTTTCAGGCTGGTTGCAGTCAACGGTTGGCTGCTCCTTGCCCTAGGGTGCTTAGCAGAAAAAAATTGTCTGCAGGGAGCTTTGCATGGGACATATCACCGCCTCTAGGGGGTATCACACCATAGAGGCGGTAAACGAATCCCGCAAAGCGATGGGATCTGCAGAAAAGTTGTCTTTAATTCCACGGACGTATTTTTTTGAATGACTCCTACATTTATTCGATCTTGTTAGATTTATTGACTTTCAGTAGTGTTTGATATTCTATCTTTCTGTTTTCTCATCTTTCTTGATTCGGATTCTTTCGGGGGTTGGCTTCTTACAATGATTAATGGTAGTCCTTATTTTAAGTTTTGGTCTTTGATGCTTGATGCTTGATGCTTGGTGTTTGGTAGTCTAGTCGCAGTAAATGCAGTCGCAGTAAATGCAGCCTCAGTACATCGGCCCCAGTACATCATCGGCCTCAGTACATGGGTCTCAGTACATGGGTCTCAGTACATGGGTCTCAGTAGTCAATGCGGTCTGGGCTGGGTCTATGTAGTCAAAGTGGTCCGGTCCTTGAGTTTTATCGGGGGATAGCTTGAGACAGTATGAAGACGTATATGATCATTATCGAGGCAAAATGAAGATAAAAGTGAATTGAATCTTGATCTACTCGAATACTCAATCTCAAGGCTGGGCCGTAACTGACATGCAAAGCTCAAGGAGCCAGATCAACAGCAAAGCCCCGAGGTATTGTTTTTAATAAGAAAAAATGGAAGCATAATAAACAGATCCAATCGACTCGGTTGCGGGTATAGCAAGCCATGGAATAAACAACGATCTGGCGGGCAGATCACTTTTTCCCCGAGCTTGTGATGCGGCGGCCAAACGTTTTGAATTTGTCGCCCAGCGACGTTCGTTTGGCCTCTTCGCTAGCCACGCTGGCCTGCGACGGCTGCCGGCGGCCGGTGGGCGGGGACGGTGCCGCTCGCGCACTATCGGGGACCGAGAGGGTCGGCGAGGCTGTGATGGGTTGTTGCGGTGCGGTAGGCACAGACTTGCGGGTCTCGGGGCCCTGTAGTGAGGATGATGCAGAGCTGGAGGTGCCGTTTTGCAGAGATGATCGGGCCGTGGACGTCGATGAGGCCACGGGCGCTCGTTTCGACGATGCAGGGGGGGTCGAGTACTTTGAGAAGTCCAGCGCCTGTGGGGAAGACCCCACTTTATCCAATGAAGAGAGCTCGCCATCCACAAAGCTCTGGACAATGGAAGAAACCTCGTCTTGGTTGCCTTGAGCAGCCTGGGTGTCGTTGGACATGGCTGAGGCTAAGGGGTGAATGATCTGGTGGGTTAACAACGAGAGATTCGGCTAAGGTGACACTAAGCTAGAGAAGGAGGAGGGGGGGACAACAAGGCCTGCTTATGTCACGATAATCACCCCCGGAGGGTCCTGGGTTAGGCCTGGAGGCCGAGGGTTAGGCCGGGGATGGGAGGGTAGACGGAGAAGAGACGATTACTTGAGGGTCGCACTTGGACCCCGGAAACACAACCAGGTTCGGAAACACTTAGATGGAAGAACTCCCCACAAGTAAGCGCGATCGGCGCAGATATAATATGGCTGCTCGCCTGAGACAGCTGGACGAGGCATACGAGGCTGAGCGCGATGTGCGCTATGCAGAAACCTTGCACTCGCTACAAGCCGCTCTTTATGCGCTTCATCAAGGAACGCACCCCGAGTTTCTGGAGCGGCTAGGCGATCTGGAAGAGGAGCGCGACAACCGCCTTACAGAGCTGTATTTATGGGACAAGTACCAGTCCGAGCAGGCCGAAGAGCAGTACCAAGAAGAAATGGACTCGGCCAATGGAGAGTACGACCACATGCTGCAATTGGTCAAGGACAAGCTGCGGACCCGGTTGGAGAACCAGCGCAAGCGGCTTTCTGACGACAAAGGCCTGTTGGATGTGTCCAACGACCATTCGTTCTTTTTGTCGGCCGGTAGCGTCAATGCCGGTGCCAGTCTCCGCACCGAGCGGGCGTTATTATCGGGCAACGACCGCCGTACGCTGCGCCGGGCCGCTCCGCAGGACGATGCTTCAGGCCTGAGCGGCGGCGAGGGTCGCACGCGCCGCGGCAGAGCCGCCCAGTCCCAGTACTCGGATGCAGAAACAGGAACCGACCGGGACCTGGACTCTGTGCTCAAAGACTTTGACCATCCCCGCAGCCGGCACATCACAAAGTCTTACCAGGGCGTCAAGACGCTACGGCATGAGGACGGTCTCCAGGATCTTGCTTTGATTCGGGATGCTGCAAAGAGAATAAAGTGGGGTCGTTAGTCGTTGAGGTAGCTGAGTTGTAATTGACTAGTGGTAGTTGCAAAATTACTAGATTTAGTTGACTACATGTGGTCTACTTGAGCTGTGATTGAGTAGTTGCAGTTGCAATTGACTTGGAGGTAGTTGATTTGAGGTAGGTGCAGGTGGCTGAGCTGAGTAGTTGACTAGTTGACTACTTGAGATTTACAGTTCTAGATAGTAAAGGTAGTCTAAACCAACGACCGGCCAAACACATCCTCGTCCTTGACCTTGAAGATCCGAACAAGCCAGTTGTGCGACGTAAACGCCTCGTCCAAAATCTCCAGCTTGGGCGCGTCAGCCGCCTCCAGCTTCTGGCCCCGCACCCGGTCCACGCCCTGGTTCATCTCGGGGAACCGGTAATAGGACATTTTATACATGAGCGAGTTTTTCATGGTGTCGGACGCCCCGCCGTCCACCCGGTACTGGCCGTTGGCAAAGTAGTTGCGCTCGCTCACCTCGTCGGGCCAGATGCCCTCGGAAATGCGCACCATCCACAAGAACTTGTTCATATCGTCGCCCGAGTAGCCCAGCGCGCCACCAAACACCACCAGCACATAGTCGACGTCGTGCTGGCGCAGAATCGGCCACGCCGTCTTTTCGTCGCACGCCATGGCCTTGCCCACCGTGGCAATGTGCGTGTTGTTCCAGGTGTTGTTGTCCACCAGCGTGGTGCGGTCGGCCATGCCGCCAATCTGGTAGCCATAATCCCACCACGACATGACCTTTGCGTCCTCGGCAGTGTTCATGCGCAGCCAGTAGTATGCCTCGCGGAAATCGTCAATCAGAAACTGCGAGCCGTCGGGCATCTGCGACGCCAGCACCACCGACGGCGACGAGTACGATGTCTGCGTTACGTAGTTGGCGTGCTTGACGAAAAACGCAAGATACACCATAAACGGAATCAGCACCATGAGCCGCGCAAACGGTGTGGACCGCGCCTTGAGCAGCGACGCAAAGAACCGGTGGGTTCCGCCAGGCACCCAGCTCTCCACTGGCTCGGCCGCCTTTGTTGATTCGACAGAGGCCTTTTTCTTTTCCGATTTGCTGACCTTGTCGCTGGGTCGGTCGCCAATCGGCGTCGGCTCGCGCGTAGGCTCGCTAGAAGTCGAGCCCTCGCTCTCGTCGCGGTTCCAAACTCCGTAAACATCCAGCAGTGAGCTGATGGCCAACCCAGCAGCAACACAGATGATCGGCGTCAAAGTAAGCATCAGCCGGACCATGACGCCGGCAAAGTACGAGCCCAGCACCGCGTACACAATCAGGAACACGTGCTCGTCGCGCAGCTCCTGCACGGCCACATACACGCCGACGGGGAACAGCCAGATGAGCAGACCGACGTCGTTGAAGAACGCGGGCCACGCCGTGGGCTGGTGCTCGGAAACCGACGCAATGATCGGGATATGGATCTTGGCGTACTCGGTATCCCACAACGAGTAGAAGCGGCCGGTCCAAGGAGCAATAACGCCGGCATAGGTCAGACCCACCACGGCCGCAAAGCCGCCAAGCACCAGCACGGTGCCCGAGGTGATGACGACCTGCTTGAACTGGCGCGGCGACATCTTGGACCGCAGGTAGTCGGCAAATGCCACGAGCTGCAGCAGACCAAACACGCCAAACGCGGCCATGTGCTCGGACGAGCGGATCGGCAGAAAGCCCACAAACGGAATCTGCATGCTGGCCAAAGTGCCCAAGGCGTACCAGGTGCAGTAGGCCACATAAACCCGCGGGTGGTAGCGGCCCATGCACAGCAGCACAAACACGTGCAGGGGAATAATGTTTGTGATAAACACATAGCCACCCCAAGCACTGACCATGTAAAAGTAGGAGATAGCACAGGCGGCGCCATAGGTGACGGAGCCCAGCTTCATGGCCTTGATCCACAGGTAAAACGTGGTCATCAGCAAAGTGATGGCAATGGCCTCGTTATCGTAGGAACCGGCCACACTGCGCGAGGTGTAGCCCGGGGCCATGCCCAGAAACAGGGCCGCCAGCAACCCCGCCGTGGAATCCTTGAGCTCGCAGCCAAACAGGTACGCCATGTATGCGGTCAAGCCCGAGAACGCGGGCGCAAACAACACGCAAACGTTGCGGATATCCAGGGGCAGGCCGACCTTGGCCAGCAGCGAATGGATCACATTCGAGGTCACCATCAGGCCCGGGTACAGTGTGCCGCCGGTGACCCGGCCCAGCGGGTACCAGGTTCGGTCGTCGAACCAGTTGAGGAACTTGTTGAAGCCGTTTTGGGCCAGGTAGCGCGTGGCGCGGAAGTTGAACCAGGGATCGAACTCGTGGATGATCGATTCGAAGCGGATCACCGAGTAGAGCCGGCTGAACACCGCGGCCGCGGCCACCAGCGCCAGAATGGCGATTTTCAGCAGCTTCTTGACGTTGTCGGGCTGCATACGTGAGCAGTAAGCGTGGTCCCAGGCCAAGTTGCAGTAGGCGTTCTCCCAGGCACCCCCCAGTACTAAGCTAAGCGCTATGAGTAGTAGTAACACCCAGCCAGTAGTAAACCCCAGTCCCCGAACATGGACCTTCAATTCGAAGCTCTGGCTGCCCTGGTTTCAGGGTCTCGCCCAGACTGGCTCGCTCCCTATTTCGTGCGCCTGGTATGGCTGTATCTTGCTGAAACCGATCTTGCCGCTGCCCGAGCAGTGGTAGCTCAATGCGAATCAGCCGGCTTGGCTTTACCACCCACCACTTCACAGGCCATCGACGCCTTTTCGCAAAACAACCGCGAGGCCATTGATAAAGCGGTTGAAAGCACTCGCGAAGCCCCCGATTCGGTGCCGATGGCCGAGGATGCCCGGCTCAATTGGCAACGGCAAAGAGCAGCACTGATTGCCAGCGCCTACCGGTCTATAACCCTGGCTCATTTACAGCAATTGGGTCTGGACGCTCAAGAGCTGGGCTGGCCTGTCAAAGACGGAGTGGTTTACCCCACTAAAGAGGAGCTTGACGACCACAAAGAGCTGTTGGTCAAAGCGGCAGCGGTGCTAAGTGCCGAGCAAAAAAGTCACGCCGATTAAATTATTTATTATGTAGCGCACACCACTGATAACGCAGAGAAGCCACTCAAAATCGCTGCAGAGAACCACTGCAACCTACTCATACTTTTCCTCCTCGTCGGCGTAGGATTCGTGCTCGAGCCGCGACGACATGGCCAGGGCAAAAATCATCACCGTGGACGTGGTGGTGAGCACAATGTCGTTCCACACCTGCACCGACGCCACGCTCAGCGGCGACGCCAGCGCAGACGTGATGGCCCCGGACATGTTCTTGGGCACGTTCAGGCGCAAAACAGTCGCCACCGACAGCACATAGATGCCCACGCAGTGGGCAATTAACAGGGGATCGATCGACAGCGCCGACGCGGCCGCCGACTTGCGGACCGCCCGCACCATCTTGTGGAGCGTGCGCAGCATGCCCGACAGCGCGGCCGTGAACACTGCCGCCGACATGACGGCGCCGATCATGCGGGCCCAGCTGTCGGCAGTGAACGCCGGAGCGTAGAGATGGGCCCACTTTGCCAGCGCCAGCACCAGCGCGTCGCGAGGCCCGCCACTCTCGGGCTGTTTCTTCTGCTCGTGCGCCATCAGGTACCACCCCATCCGCAGGTAGCCATTAAACACGCGGTAGACGCAGTAGATGGCAAACAATGCATAGGCAAACCGGTGCAGGCGGCCCTTGACGGTGCCAGCATAACGCTGGGCCTGCAGCCGCTGCGATGCGGCGTCGCGGTCGGCGACCATCTCCAAGCGCAGGCGGCGCAGCGCATGCAGCTCTGTCACCGCGCTGTTGAGCTCTTTGTTGGCGTCGTCGGGCCGGATCGCGGCAAACATCTTGGCAACAAGGTTGGTGCTGGACTTGCGGCTGCGGTTCTTGACGTCGAGGCGGATACGCGAGATCAACAGCTCCTGCTGGGCCACCATCTCGTCGGTGTTGCGTATTGACAGCTGGATCTGCGCCACGTCCGCGTCGGTGACCGGTTTAGGCCGATAAATAAACGCCGTGTACGGCGCGGTGATTGAGGAGATGCCGCACAGAACCGCCATCATGGTGATGCCGGCAGTGCTGATTCCCGCCAGCAGATCCTGCCGCATGGCGTGCCACCAGCTCGAGTCCTTATCTTTGCCCTGGTAGCGCTCAACGGGCAGCTTTTTGGCCAGCAAAAAGAACGCCACGAAATAAAGAACATACAGCGCCAATGCCATGGTTCGGCGCGAAATAGCCCCGCCTGCCGCGGCCGCCGACAGCCTGTGTGCATGCAGAGCTGGCAGCACAAAGCCTAGGAGGGCTAGTAGGGTGCCTGTCAACGATCGCCAAAGCCAAGCGCGGATCTCGGTGCTGCCGATCTGCAGCACTTCGCACACTGAGAGCTGCGCCAGTAGCACCGAACACGTCATGGTCACGGTATAGACCAGTCGCGGTACTATAGGGCTACTTCGAGTATGTTTGTACGCTGCGGCCGCCGTGGCGGCTCCAGACACCACAAAGGCGAGCGAGTCCATGTGAGATCGGCTGACTAGTCCGTCCAGCCTCTACCCACCAGCCGCCCAGCATAGTCAGCCGCCCGCCTCTGCGCGCTCTCCCAGCCAGCTCTCCCAGCCAGCTCTCCCAACTGCAGCTCGTTCCCCAAGCCCCAAGCCCAGCGTTAGACGAGCTAAACACTGCGCCCACTAGATAAGCAACGTCGTCAATCAGTCAAGATTAAAATAAAGTTAAACTATATTTCAACGCCAGCCCCCAACCATTGAGTCAATTCTGAGCCAGCCTGAGCCAGCCTGAGCACACTGAGCGCCCTGAGCGCAGAGCCAGCGCAGGCTGAGCGAGCATGATACTCCATGCAGGTGGGGCTGAGCAAGCACCCCAGGCAATCCCCCTTGCCCCACGGATCATTGCGGAAAAAAGCTGCCTGGAAGCAATCAGTGCGGGAAATAATCCTAGACGCTATCTATTACTATACGCAGAGAAATAATTATCACCATAGTGCTTGTATGCGCAGCAAAACCCTAGCGATGCAAGCAGGGTTGGGCCAAGGCAAAGAAATCAAACAAGGTGGCCTGTATGGGGGATATGACCGTCCCCAAATAGCGGCGGGTTTGTCAGCGAGCATAACAGCATCCCAACGCCCACCGTCTCCCCTTTACCAACCCCGCCCACCCCTTTTCTGTTTGTCACCCCATTTTGCCTTTTGGTTTGCATTAGGGGGCATTAAACAAACAAATATGAGCTGGCCCGAACCCACAAGGCGTAGCGGCACGCCTGTTTCGGCAAACAACCCCTTCCGCCAGTCCATTCTTATGCGCACAGGCTCGCCGTTTGACGAAAACATCTATGATTTATACAGCCGCTCCAGCAGCTCGCTGGCCGACCCGCCAGCACTGACCGCGCCGGGCACATCCTCGTCGGGCACGCCCCCGGCAGGCCCTCGGCGCGCGTCCAGCAACCCCTTCCAGTCGGACGACTCCGAGCGGGCCTCGGCATCGTCGGTGCTGGAGCCCCCGCCTCCTTACGACGACCGTCGCCGCGCAAACAGCGACACGTCGGTGCTTGGCCAGGACGAAAAGGCTCGTCTGGCTCGCTACAACCGCGACGATACCCCCAGCGGCTCTTCGGGGCCGCGCGAGCACCGCGAGCACCGCGAGCGTCGTGAGCGTAGTGACCGCAGCGACCGCGGCGACAGCCACCGCAGCACGCCCCGCGACCCGCGCGAGTCGGACCTCGAGTACCGCGAGCGTCGGTACCGCGAGCAGAGCGACCGGCTGCGGGCTGAGCGGGACCGGCTCCGGGCCGAGCGCGACTTTCTGCGGTCGCAGCGCCAGCCCAGCGACCGCAGCGAGCACCGCCAATCGTCGGGTGAGCACCGCAGCGACCGTGAGCACCGCAGCGATCGTGAGCGCTCTACCCGCGAAGGAAGCTCTCGCGAGGGAGGCACTCGGCAGCCCTCGGACCGCTCCCGCGGCGACCGCGAGAAACGCCGGGAAATGCGCCGCCGCTCGAAGTCAGAGTCGTCTCGCCACAAGGATAATCGCCCCCGCGATAAAGACGGCCGTCCCCTCGACGTGATCGACAAGATGGACGTCACGGGCCTGTTTGGCCCCGGCTCGTTCCACCACGACGGCCCGTTTGACGCCTGCACGCCGCACCGCAACAAGAAAACTGCGCAGCGGGCGCCGCTCGAAGCATACGCCGCGGACGGCCCCAACAACTCGCTGGCGGTGGTGGACCCCAGCATTGGTCGCTACAAAAAGGAGCAGACCGTGTTTGGCCACAACCCAGACACCGCGGCGTTCCCCGACGCTACCGAGCGATTCGACCCTACCGCAAAGGCCAATCCCGTGCACGGGTCCACGACCATGGGCCTGGGTTCGTCGACGTTTCTTGACGGCACGCCTGCGTCGGCCACCGCGGTCGCAGAGGCTGGCCGGCTGCGGGCCGACTCGGGCGGGCTGGGCCGCTCGCGGTCGCTGTTGCGCCGCCAGGGCGTCCCGCAACGGCCGGTGCCGCCGGCAGCGGGCTCAGCGCCCCGGGCAACGTTTCTGGAGCCGCCGCAGCGGCCCGAGCTGGCGACCCGGAACTCGAGCCCTGAGCAGCACCGGCTGCTGGAAGAGGACCGGCCCACGGGCTTGCTTGGGCGGGTCAAGAGTCTCCGAATCCGCCGCGAGCGATAGTTAACATTAGACTACCTCAACGCCTAACCTATCCTAGACTGCCTTTCTGCCTCTAGACGGCCTCTAGACCGTCACTAAACTACTACTAACCTACTACTAACCTACTACTAAAGTCACTACTAACCCACTACTACTAAAGTCATGGGTCCCAGGCAGCCAGGCCTTAGTCACCTGAAAAATGATCCGCCGGTTCGTGCGTGCGTATCACCAGGTCCCCGACGTCGGCCTCAAGCGCGGCGATAGAATCCCCGGCCTTCTCTCGGCAAGAGGCGTCGAGACCGCCTGGTTCGACTACCAGACCAGTCTGGTCAACGACATCAACGCCCTACTCAAAGCCAACCCCGGCTACGAGGGCTGCGAGGATATGTACTCGCTGGTCACGCAAACACAAATAGGCACCGATGCCGACTCGCGCAAGCTGGCCGCTCTGGCATCGCAGGCTTACTCGAACGAGTTTTTCTTCCGCAACATCCGCCCGTCCGTGAACCTTGACGCCAAGGTTGGCCCTGACTCGGTTGGCCCTGGTTCGGCTAGCTTGGCCTCGCCAGATATCTCGACGGCCGTCGCCAATGCCCCGGCAAACCCCGAGTTTGCTGAGCGGCTGGCTCAGTCGTTTGATTCCCTCGTCTCGCTCAGAGAGCTGCTGGTCAACCGCGGTGCAGGCATGTTTGGCAACGGCTCGGTGTGGCTCATCGAGGCCGGCACTCGTCTGCTGGCCGTCAACACCTACAACTGGGCTACTCCCGTGTCCCACGAAGACCTTTTTGCCGACGAGGCCTCGGAATTCGCCGGCATGGCCTCCGACAATGCCCGCGTCACAGGCTTTGCTCCGCTCATGTGTCTCAACGCATGGCAGCACGTCTACTTGCACGACTACGGCGTTGCAGGCAAACGGGCGTACCTGCGCAATCTTATGGATTGCATTGATTGGGATGTAGTGGCTACCCGTCTCCAACCTAAGCGTTATTAGGTGTGTATATACTGGACTCTCATAGGGTCGTTCAGACTCATTCAGCCCATAGGCTCATTCAGCTCATAGATCCGTTCAGCCCCTAAACTCATTTGGCCCATAGGCTCATCTAGCCCATAGATTCGGACTATCTTGGCTCGATTTGTATGCGGCAGATCGACCTCGATGTACTGTTTGTGGACACTGTCTTGGCACCAGGAGAGGAAGAAGCACGTCCATGGCGTCTCCATATTGAGCCCCAAGACTAGAACCTACCAGCAACTACCAACTACCATTTACACCTACAAATAGCCCTCAGCCCACACCTCTCAAACCCACCTCGGCCTCTATAGCCCCATTGGGAACATGCAGATACCTGCATACTGAGAAATCCCGCACGGGGGGGTAGTGAAAAATTGAACCACAAATCGTGCCCGAACCCTCTTAAATCCTGTACGGCGTCACTGTGTTCCGGCCCTCAATCCAACCCAAAATCAAGTTTCAGCGGTTTCCAAGGCATTGCTGCGCTCCAGCGCCTATGGCCGCGCCTGCAGCTGCCCTATCAATGGCGTGCCGAGCGATAACGGACGGATTACGAGAAGACGCAAGCTCACGTGGCCCAAGGAAATCTCTGTAAAATCTTTGCCCAGCACCCACAAACCCCTCCTACAGTAATGGGTTCTGCTTCTATACATAGCTGATGATTTTTCAAGTCATAAGCTTCTAAATTCATATCTAATGCTTGAATCCCCATTGTGCAAATCAATTTTAAGATCACTAGGGTACCTTGCATAGCCATGCGGCCCGACAACCCTTACCCGACCAGGGGGCATTAAAAACTATCTGCTATCCTAGCCGCTTGTAGAAAAAAAATGCTTTCGGCAGAGATCGCCGAGTTGGCAGAATCAAGAGACCCGGATGCGGCCTCTACGTCCAGATCTCTCAAAAGTCAGAAATCTGCCAATGTCGACGAGCTTTCTAGCGTCGAGTCTAGCGACCGTCCAAAGGGCCGATTTGCTCGTTGGCTTGCCAGTGAAAACAACGAGACCCAGAAGACTTTGAAGCCTCGCCATATCACTTTCTTGGCCCTTGGCGGTACCATTGGTACTGGTGTGTTCTTTTCCATTGGTGCGACGGTCGCCGCTGCCGGTCCGGGTGGTGCGCTTGTTATCTACGGTATCACTGGCTTGTTTGTTGTTGCGGTGGTGGTTTGTCTTTGTGAAATGGTTGCCTACATCCCCAATACTGGTGCGTTCCAGCACTATGGCTCTCGGTTCATTGACGAGTCGTTTGGCTTTGCGTTGGGCATCAACTACTATTTGCAATGGGCATTTTCCATCCCGTCTGAGGTATCGGCAGCCACGTTTGTGATCCAGTACTGGAAAGCAGATACTCCGGCGTGGGTGTGGTGTTTTGTGATCATCTTCCCTATTTTTGCCCTCCAATTGCTCAACGTCAAGGTCTATGGTGAGGTCGAGTACTGGGCTGCCCTCATCAAGGTGCTGCTGATCATTGTGTTTATTATTGTTGGTTTGCTCTACGACTGGGGCGCTGTCAAGACTGCCAGCGTGCCCAGCCCTGGCCTCGAGAACTTCCGCCACGGCATGGCATTCCTCAATGGCTTCTCGGGTATTTTCAAGGGCGGTTATGCCTTTTACTCGTTTGACGGTACCGAGTTGGTGGCATTGACTTCGGGCGAGACCGAAAAGCCGTGGAAGACTATTCCTACTGCTGCTCGGAGCACGTTTGTGCGCATTCTGCTGTTTATGATCATGACGGTGCTGGTTATTGGTTTGTGTATCAATGCCCTTGATCCTCGGCTCGTTCAGGCCAGCGACGACAGCGATGTCAGTGTGTCGCCCATCACGTTGGTGTTCCAGATGGCTGGCTTTGGAGCTGCCCGGCACGTTGTCAACGCAGTGCTGCTGGTTGCGATTCTGTCGGCCATCAACTCGTGCTTCTACGCCTCGTCGCGCATGCTTTTGGCCATGGCTCGCCGCGGCCAGTTCTTCCCCATCTTTGCCTGGACCACCAAGTCGGGCGTGCCGCTGGCTGCCCAGTTGCTCACGCTGGCGGTGTCGTGCTTGGTGTTTTTGACCACCATCTGGGGCAACGGTGTTGTTTTCACCTGGTTCATGAACATCTGCTCCGCCTCGGCCATCATCACCTGGATGTCGGTCGGTGTCATGTCGTTGCGGTTCCACCAGGCCCGCAAAGTGCAGGGCGTGCCCAAGTCCGATCTGCCGATGCAGCAGTGGCTGTATCCGGTGCTTCCGATTCTGTGCATTGTTATTGGCCTGTTCCTGTTTGCCGGTATGGGCTATGCGTCGTGCACCTACGAGGGCTGGACTTGGCGTGATCCCTTTGGTACCTACTTGGGTGTTGCCGTGTTTATTATCTGCTATGTTGGCTGGAAGATCACTCACTGGAAGACCGACAAGGTACGGTCTCTCAAGGACTTGGACCTTTCCACCGAGCGGGTTTGGGGCGTCAACGAGGGTCCCGAGTACATGGCTGCCGAGCGGACGCACGACTTCAACAAGTGGACGTCGCGCAAGTCGTCATTTGTGGGCTTTTTCGGTTACATTCTCTACTTGTTGAGAAACCCGTTGGAGAGCCGTCGGCAGAAGCGGCTTGCTCGCAAGGAGGAGTAACCCTAGCGCTGAAGAAACCCCTTGGAGAGCGGTTGTCCAAAGCGGCCAGCTCGCAAGGAGAAGACCCTGGTTTCTCATTAATTTAAATTAAGCTATAGTTTATCTACAAGTCGTGTATTTAATGCTTCAAACATTTTAACCACGATCCAACGCTTCAAACATTGTCTTTTGACCGCCAGCGATCAACGTCATAATGCTTCGAACATTGTCTTCGACATAATTGGCTTTTAATGCTTCAAAACATTGTCTTTTTTGACGACCAGAGGCGTCATGCGGTAAGATACTCGAGGCGGCTCGGCAGCCGGAGGATGTGAGATGCCATAGTACATCCTGGCACGGAGAAAGCCAAAGCCGTAGTTAGCAGCAAACGCAAGAAGTACGCCGGCCGAAACAAGTAAAAACAGTGACTTCCAACTGAGCGGGTCCAAAAACGAATTGACCATCTCGGCCAGTGTCGCAGCATTGGCATTGAGCCGGCGCACTGCCTCGGGGTCTCTTTCCATGCACTCTTCCAACTCCGCACAGTACTCTTGAAGAGCGGGCCGGATCTTGCCCGGACGACACTCGTTTTCCACATAAAGAGTTGCGCAAGCGGCTGCGCTGCGGGCAATGGCCGCCGCCTGCTCGTCGACTCGTTTGTTGACATCGGACCGGAAGATGTAAAACAGCCACAGAGCCACGCCGACCATAAACACATTAAAGGCCAGCTGTAGGTACGTGCTCAATAAATAAGGGAGGTTGTGATGCCATGGAAGCGGGATGGGCATGTTGACTTCCATATCCACTGCCTTGTGAGCACCCATCTGTGTCGGATGCAGCACTGATCCTAGCGACATTTCGTGCTCGCTTTTCGAAACTGTTTCTTCCGGTTGCAAAGCACTATCTTGCTCATCCGTTTGTGGCTTTGCATCCAATTGTTGAGGCTGGGCAGAAATTGGTTTAGGCTCGTCTGAGTCCGGCAGGTCATCCACTACATCCATCATTGACGTATCTGCTGGTTCCGGGATATGTTGCGACTGCTCGGGGTGCGCATCCAGGTGCATTTCTTCATGCGCCTCATGTCCCTCGATTTCCTGAAGCACGCTGCGCACCGAATCCAACTTCAATGTGTCGAGTCTGGGCATGGCCTTTCCCAGACTGCGCAGGTCGTCCATGTCAGCAGTGTAGCTCACCCGACACTACTGAAGTCAACTACGAGAGAATACAAAGGTGTTAAAAATCAAGTTAACTAAATGTAGAATACATAAATCCTGTCCATTCAATTCGGCAGGAGCAAAGGAAATAGATTAGCTTCCCATCACGCTATCAGTAGCTCTACCAATAGCGGTTGGGCCGCAGGTGCGGCTTGTGCTCCTGCACCGTCACATGCCGCTGCGGGAAGCCGTCCAACGAACGGGCATAGCCGGCAACAGAATGGGCAATCAGCTGGGTGTTGACGAGCCAGGCATCATAAGAAACATTTTCGAGGTCGTCGCACGCCTCGTGGTAGCACTGGTCGTACTGCTCGCCAGCCACACCGCCAAACATGGCCACTTGCTTGTCGGTTTTGAGCTCCTCGGCCCCTGCGTCAATGCCGCCGGCAGGAATGCCAATCTCCAGGAACCCAACGTAGTCGCTGCGGCCGTCAAACGGCTGGGTCGTGTAGTTGAGGCCCTTGCTCTTGTAAAAGTCAATGTACATGTCGCGGATAGCCGACGAGCCCTTGGGGTTGACGCTGTCGTCGCTGTCATAGACCTCGTAGACGTAGTTAGGCGACGCCATCATGTCGTAGTCCATAAACAGGCGGATTTTCCGCGACTCCTCGTTGGGCAGGTTGTCGGCGTAGTTGAGCGACCCCAGCAGGCCCTCTTCCTCGGCCGACCACCACGCAAACCGCACCGCGTTCTTGACCTTGAACTTGGCCAGCGCCTTGGCCACCACCAGCTGCGACACCGTACCGCTTCCGTTGTCGTTGATGCCGGGTCCTGCGGCCACCGAGTCCGAATGCGCGCCCAGCATCACCACGTTCTCGTGGTCTCCCTGCTTGGTTTCCGCAATCACATTCACCGTCACTTTCTGGTACACTGCGGCGTCCACATCCAATGTAACTTCGACTTTGCTCTCCAAGTTCTCCGCCTCGTCCGCCTCATTCGCCCCGTTCTCATCCTGAGAAACCAGCTTCGTCTTTCCAAGCGACTTGGCCAGCACCGACTCGGCCCAGCGACGGGTCACGGCCAGCGACGCAACCTGATGCCCCAGCGGCAGTCCCAAATCGCCGCTCACCAGATCGTCCAGATCCGCATTGGGGTCCCACACAAGCAGAGCCTGTGCGCCCACCAGCCCGGCAAACTCGGACTTCTCGCCAAACGCACAGTGGCCGCGCTGCACCAGCGCAATCTTGCCCTGCGCAGGCTTGTACTGCGAGCCCAGGCATCCGTCGCCCTCCACGACCGCCACGGCAGCACGAATGGTGCCATTGGTGGCCGGCGTGAGCCGCAGCGGCTTGGCCGACACCGGCTCGTTGTCGCGGTCGTCCACAAGACTGTAGTTGAAGACCCGTCCGCCGTTGGCAAGAAAGGCCTGTGTGCTCACGTCGTAATAGTCTCCAACAGAGTCCAGCTGGTCGTAGATATATTCGAGCGTGGCATTGTGGCCAGCACTGCCAATCAGGCGGGTGGGGTGGCCGAATTCAGGCACAGAGGCGTTGGCGGCATTATAGATGGCCGCAGCGCCTTTCTTGAGATCAGATAGCGAAATCGCATCCTGAAGTGCTTCAGACGAAACCAGCTCGGGCTCGCCCACTGATTCAAAGTGGTTTTCTAGCTCCAATGGCTCAGGCAGCCAAGCCGCTAAAGCCAAGGCCGGGCCATAGATAAAAAAGCGCATGACTAAATGGCTGCAGTCATGGCTTTAGTACTAGTCAGGGTTCCAGAGTCAAGTCAAGTAAATAGTTATAGGCACAAGAGTTCGACATACCTCAGAACAGTTCCGAATAAATAGTCTGCAGTAAATAGCGTAGTAAATAGCTTCCAATAAATAGTTAATAGTAGTCAATGCGAGCGTGATTAGTTACTGCAATGTGACTAGCAGTTACTGCAATGCGAGTGATACTAAGGTGCGTCCGGCCGGCGAACCAGTGCAGCAGCAACATGCGGCCGCGCACTCTCAAGCAACCGCTCGATTTCCTGGTCCACTATCGGCCTTGACTGCGCCTGGCCATTTTTCATGCTCTTCATAAACGACGACAAAATCAGCTTCTCCAGCTGCGCCTTGTCGCGAGTTGCCGCCATCGGATCGGACGACATGTACGCTCTGGAAAACGCCTCAGCCTCGCGCGAAAGCGCCCGAAATGCATCCGACTCGAGAAACTCGCTATAGAGTTGGTGCCGGAGTGCATCCATGTCCTCATCGGCCGAGGGCCTGGCGTTAGTCATTTGCCGTTGTACTGCAAGCCATTGCATAATATCTGCACCCGAGTCTGTGCTTGCATTGCGGATAGACGTATTATCTTGGTGCGTCGAGGCAATGGGTGGAGCTTTGGTGGATCCACATTTCTTCAGCTTAAAGATAGAGCAACATCTCTAGCGGCAGTTGCCATAGCATCATTGTCCCATCTCGGACCCTTGGACCCATCTTGACCCTTGGACCCTTGGACCACTCATCCTCAGCTGCAGCCGGCCGATGGTCTCAGACTCAGTCACTAAAATAGACTTTTTGGGTGGCAGATCTGGCATGGCCGCATGGCAGCGCTAAGTTTACCTTATACTCGGGCTGGTGTTATGCAAAAAATGCGGCTAAACAAGAAACCAGAACCATGCGTATTATGAGAGGAATCCTCGGCCGACATGACGTACAGAGCACCCAGAGGGAGACACCCTGCAAGTTAGTTGTAGATGTACACGAAAATGTAATTCCGGTGATTTAGAAAATCAGCGGCTATTTAAAAAGTCAAAGTCTGCCACCGGATCCGGTCTTGGCAGGTTTCCTACCAATTGGAGCTATTTTCCACCCCCCAGAACCAGTGGTCCGGACTTGCCGGAGCCCGAAAAGAGGACCCCCCCCTAAGCCTCTCCCTAATCCCAGCGTCCCCTAACCGCTCGGGCAAATCAATTATTTGAAATCATGAGCGTAACCATCATCATCCCAAGCCAAGGCGGACCATTAATAAACCCCCCTCCGCCCCTCCCCTCCCGACCTCTTACTACCAGCACCGCCCCATTGCCCCAATTCATCCCATTTACCATCATGTCCAATTCCGAGCAAATCCTAGTGACCGTCCGACGAAGCCCCGCGGGTATCAACCAGCAGGCCATTGAATTGGAGGTGCTGCCGTCGCAAACAGTGGGCCAAATAAAGCAGCTTGCAAAGGCCCAGGACGCCACACTGCCGGTCGACGAATTGCGCATCAACGGCAGCAAGGTCAGCGACGATACCGTGCTGGCGACCCTGCTCGACTCTAGCAGCGAGCTCACAGTGACTGCCCAGCGCCGGACGTTGGAAGTGACGGCAGGTCCGATCAAGCGCCGCAAGCGCTGCTCGTTCCCGCAATGCACATCCGCGCCCCTGCGAGGCGTCGGCGACTGCGGCCAATGCATGGGCCACTTTTGCTCCAAGCACCGTCTTATGGAGCAGCACCGCTGCAACGGCCTGGCCGTGTGCAAGGAGCAGCTCCGCGAGCGCAATGCGCTTAAGCTTCAGGAGCAGCAGACCGTGGCCAACAAGGTCTAGAGAAATACCCCCTCGTCCCCTCTAGGCTCTGCCTGGAATTTCCCGTGCCTGTCGGTATAATATTGCTGGTGTTCTTATTGCATTTTTTTCCTACAAAAATGTTTGGTTCACCATCAAAAAAAAACGGCAAGTCGTTAATTATGGTGCTACTTAAAAGTCGCACTTAGAGGGCGCCGCTAAGTCCTCTACAAAAAAGGCATGCAAATGGGTGGTTCCATTTCCCATTTGCTTTCCGTAGATGCGAGGTTTGTTTTCTCTTTGACGAAAACCATCTTATAGACTTTTTTGGGCTTCTCTAGTATATTCTATAACTGTCTTTGTTTAATCGGCGCCTGTGACTGAATGAGGGGCGCGGGCAGAGGGGGCAAGGGGAGCGGTTATCGACCTGCATGGTTACCGCAGCAACACTATCGGCGTGGGCAACGGCGACGGCGACGGCGACGGCGACGGCAGCAGCAACGGCTTTGCTGTTATACTTATTAGTTGGACGGTTGGAGTTGAGGTCTTTTTTGAGGTCTTTGTTCAGGTCTTTGTTAAGGTCTTTGAGCAATACCTTCCAATATCTATACATAAATAACTATGACGAAACGTCGGCCAGCTGCTCAATCGTAGTCTCAGATAAAGCCGGCGGGTCGGAAACAGTAACCGACGCAATCTTGCCACTGGGCTGGTGCAAGCTTGCCGGAGGCGTGCTGGGCTCGGACTCGCCCGACTGCTCCGAGTCAGATGTCGACGAGCCAGCAGGCCCCTCGAGCTGTTCCGGGGCTTGGCCCTTGTGGATCGATGTAACACTGCCACCCGCACCAGCATTGCTGGGCGCATCCAGAGCGGCCTTGACGGCTTCGAGCACATCGTCGCAAATGTAAGTGGGACGAGTAACAAGCTTGTCGCCGTCTTGATACACGCCCGACCGCACAAGCACGCTCTTCCAGCCGTAGTTGTTGGCGCCGCGGATATCCGACAGCTGGTTGTCGCCCACCATATAAATGTCGCGGCTCTGCTCGTCGCCGGTCCACGAATTCAGCACTCGCGACGCAAAATCATACGTGATCTTTGTCGGCTTGCCAATCACCGTGCACTCGAGCTTGTGGCCCGTCAGCTCCCGATACAGGCCCTTGATCATCGCGATCAGCGCACCCTGTCCTATCCGCGGGTGCTCGTGGTCGGTGCTCCACTCAAGGTCGCCATTGCTGAAATAAATCGGCACACTGGGCTTGCTCGAGTGGTTCGTCCGCCGCGTGCCCATGACTCCATTCTCAGACAAAAGCAAGTCGACAATGATCTGCACATCGGCCGTAGCATCCCGTGTATCATTGTACACAAAGATAGCGTCAAACGGCTTCTCCTTGTCCTCAAACGGCTTGGCCTCGTCCGTCATACTGGTGGTCTTGGTAGAATACGGAACCACCGTCGGAATTGCTTGGCCAATGTCACATGGCAACACCACGTCCTTGAAACCGTAGTCCTTGGCAATATGGCGGCAGACGTCCTGATCACCGCCAATCACAAGAACACGGTCGGTCTTGTGCACAAGATCCTTGAAAGGGGTGTGGGACTGCATGAATTGGTCGGGCGAAATCTCGAGGCCAATCGCCTCCGACAGGTCGGCAACTCTGTCCTTTTCGGACTTGCCGCCGCCGTTGGTCAACAGAATCCAGGGGATTTGTTTTGAATTCAGCAGCTCGAGCGCAGGCTTGGCGCCGGGCAGAGGAGTGCCGCCGCGCACAAGCACGCCATCAATGTCAAATGCAAACGCTTTGGCCATGGTAGAAAGTTGGTGGTGGTTAAGCTGGTTGTAGCAGTAGAAACGATTCTTTGTGAAGGTCGTTGGTTCTGTTTATTTGTCTAGTTCTTATCAAGACAAATCCGGTTCTCCATTTTGACAGCTGGGGACCGCCTTATATATACTATTCTGTTGCCATGACATATGCAGGTGCATGCACGCCAACATGTGCTTGCCAATGCTTGCGCCCAACTTCATGGGCACATGTCGGAAAAATGATTTCCGATTGTGGTGCCGGGCGCCCACAGAAACCGGTCCAGGCTTAATCTCATGAGAATGAGCAGTCGTTTCGGGGGCGGTTTGCCCAGAACCAATCCACAAAACAACTCCACAACGCCATCGGTTCAGCAAAAACGGTTATATGCCATTGTGCCTCATCTGTCGCAGGGCTAGGGGTGCGGTTATGCGTATTGCTAATCAGCGAGGGCGCTGTATCTTAGCAATCGTGCCGAGCCATTTTAACCCACTGTTTATTGGGCAAGGTCAAGCCGGTCGGGACCATTTTCCCAGAGGTTTGTCCGAGATTCGGGCGCCCCCTTTGGTCTGGCATCTCCACGCTCATTCATTTCTATACCCATAAAAGAGTATCGCTTGGTATACTGTGCACATGCAGGGCCATTCCCCCGCGATTTCAAGATATGTACGCTTGTTCCCCTAATAATAACATAATGACGTCAGTCTAGTCACTGCTGCGGGGGTCCGCCAAGACCTTTTCCACTGCCGAGAGCACGTTGTTTTCAATGTAAGTGGGTTTGGTGTACAATCTATCGTCCGATTGGTAAACCCCTGTTCGAACCAAAACACTCTTCCATCCATAGTTATTCGCCCCCATGATATCAGACGCTTGATTGTCTCCCACCATGTAGATATCGGTAGGGTCCAGCTCTTTGCCAGTAAGTTCCAAAGAGTGCTTGTTTAACAACCTCGAGGCATAGTCATAAGTGAGCTTTGTAGGTTTTCCAATCACAGTGGGGTGCAGCTCCTGGCAGGTTAGTCCCTTGAACAAGGCCTGGACCATGGCGATCAGAGCCCCCTGGCCAAACCGAGGCTGACAGTAGTCTGCGACCCATTGCAGATCTGCGTTGCTAAAATAAATCGGAATTGAAGGGTCTGGCGACGCTGCGGAGAAGCTGAGATTGCCTCGACGTGTGCCCAGCACTCCGTTTTCGGAAACAAGTAGATCGCTGATAATCTGGGTGTCGGTAGTTGCATCTCGAGAGTCATGAAACACAAAGATCGCATCAAACGGCTTTTTGGGGTCCGCCAACGGCCGGGCCCCTTCCATGTGCGTTGAAAACGACGGGTACGGGGTGACGTCCGGGAAACTCCTGCAGATGTCACCAGGAATCACGACATCTTTAAAGCCGTAACTTTCGGCCACCTTGCGGCATGAGTCGCCTTTACCGCCGACCACCAGAATCCGGTCGTTGCGGCCGACGAAATCGCGGAATGGGGTGTGCGACTGGAGAAACTGTTTGGGGGAAATCGGCACGCCCAAGATCTTGCTTAAATACGACGTCCGCTCCACCTCGGGGTACCCTCCACCGTTTGTGAGCAGGATCCAAGGAACTCGCTGAGCATTGAGGCTAAGTAGTGCCTTTTGAGCCCCGGCAAGCACCTTTCCGCCTCGGATCAATACCCCGTCGATATCGAATGCGAACCCTTTAGTCATGACGGATAAACAGCGATAAGTGCCATTCCGACCTGTTTCTAGTTCGTGAGCGAGTAGCTTTTTCTGGAGCAGCATGGCTATTGGCATAGCACTTATAGCATTGATACAGCACTGATATAGTATCTATAATACACCACCACTCCAGTCGAGAGAAAAGTCGATCCAAGCCTAAGGCAACGCGCCTGCGTCTCCTGCAGCAATCTGCAGGGAATCTCAGAGCCGCATCTCGGGGTTCCTGGTGGCTAGGATCGGATAACAAACTGCAACTGATACGTGCTGTAAATTACTGTATAAATACTCTTCTGCTCTATAACTACAAGAAGATTTTAGTGTTCAAGGCCCTCTTCAACAACCCATTTCTCAGACGGGTCTGTCAACACAGTGCAGCTTCTGCCAACAACCAGCAGGCCAGGCGGGCGACTGCCAACAGCCTCAAGTGCCTCGGCCACGTCTTTCAAGGTTGTGCGCACCACCCGCTGATCGGGACACGATGCGCGCTCGATGGTCGCGCAGGGAACGTTGGGGTCCCACCCCCGAGCAATCAGCGTCTTCACCACATCACCGATCCGGTGCAGCGCCATGAGGAAGATGGTAGTACGTGACGGCACCCATTCAGGGGCCTCGAGAAGCGCACCGGCCCGGCCAGTGCCAGTGCAGATGAGGATCTGGTCGGCTGCTCCACGATGAGTAGGCGAGATCTTGGCCAACAAAGGCGCCGCCAGCGCACTCGTGACGCCGGGGACAACATGTGGAATGTAGCCGTGTTTCTCAAAGAACAGGTACTCCTCGGCTCCGCGGCCATATACATAAGGATCGCCCTGCTTCAGGCGCACCACATGCTGGTTGAGCTCCAACGCGGCGAGGCCCTTTTCAAGCAGCTCTTCCTGCGCCCTCTCGGCGTTACCGGGGAATTTGCGCGCAATAAACACCGGAGTATGCCGAGGAATCAATGCCAAGACCTCCTCCGGCACCAGCTTGTCTGCCAAGACGTAGTCGGCGGCGGTGATTTCCCGAAGCGCCTCGGCAGTAAGAAGGCCCGCCGAGCCCGGGCCTGCGCCCACAAGCGAGATCTTGCCCTTGCTGTTGCATCCGGGGCTCGCGGGAGCCGACGGGGCGTTGGGGGCAATCTGCTCGAGGTCTTCCAAAGTGACGCTGGCAAGTCTGTCCAACGGGAAGTACTCGACCATCTGTGAAAGCCATCTCGCACGGCTATGAGGGGTAGAGTCCGTCACCAGTGTATTCAATTGAGTGGACTGATCAACGTCGTCATCGTTATCGCCTGTAGAAGAGACGTCGGCTCGCAGCTTCCCCACATTATTGCAAATAGCACCGAGGTTATTAGGAAGAGCATTCACGGCCGTACGGCGGATCCGACTGGCCAGTCGGCATCCTTTGCCGCCGGTAGTCACTGCAAGTTGAAACGGTCCGTCCTTGTAAGTAGATGGTAATGTGAAGGTGCACAACTCCGGATGCTCGGCCACATTAATAGGCACCCGCAGGCGAGCGCAGACTTTGGCCAATTCTTGTGCTTTGGCCAGCGATTCAGAGTCTGAAGATACAACAAAGACACCGTCAACAACGCCATCGACCTCTGGCCGGCCTCGGGAAGTGATATCGTCTTTTGACGCTTCCTGCAGAACCGTCGCCTCGGCGCCGGCAACTCTCAAAGTGGCTGCTCGACGCTCTACCAGCGCTCCAGAGCCGACCACCAAGAACTTTTGGCCATCAACGTTTTGATTTACCAAAAGCCCCATTTCTTTTTTAGCGAGTCAAATTTCAGGTATTAGAAACCTCGCTAGCAGGCTGGGATAGGGCAGGTGCGATTTTTCACTACCTCTATCACCCCATATCAGACGAGATCACATCATCGAGGATTCTGTCTACCAAAACACAACCAGAATAAAAACACAAAAAAAAACAAAAACAATGGGAAAACGGCCAGTAGGATTGGCGAAAGCCGCAAAGCTCAAGAAAGCCAAGCTCGAAGAACAATCGGTCGCAGAAACGCCGGTGGTTGAAAAAAGCGTCGAACGCACACCCGATCCGGAAAAACCCCAGCTGGAGATTGATGTGCCCGAAGACGAGGCCGACGAGGAATTGGCCGAGTTGTACGGTTTGTTTAACTCGTTTGAGCAGTCTGGCGGTGCTCCAAAGCTTGCGCAAGGCATTGTTCACGAATGCGACCGTCTTTTACGGGCTCGCTCACAGGTGGAGTCGGCAGAACCTCTGCCGGCAAAATTCCATCTTGTTTACGGCGAGGCGCTGCTTGCGCTTGCAAAGCTCCAGGAAGACAAAGAGGCTAGTGATCCCGAGTCTGCTGCCAGTTTTGTGGCTGCTGCAGTGGACCGGCTAGCTACTGGTCTCGAGGCTGCTAGTGAAGACGCTGCTCTTCAAGCGTCCCATGCTCGCGCTTCTATCGAAAGAATAGATGCGGCGATGCGGGATACCAAGGGCAGCAAGAAGCGGGCCAAGATTGCCGCCAAGGCGCTGCCGGAACTGCAACAAGCGATGGAGAGCGTGGCTACGGCAGTGGCTGTGGAACAAAATGCTCGCACTGCGGCTGCGGTCGAGGCAGTAGATCAGTTTGCCATTGCGCTGGGTGCGCTTCCGCCGCAGCCGGAGTTCGAGGTGTTCATTTCGGCAGTAAACGAGTGGGCTCTGCCGCAGTGGCAGAAGCTGCTCACTGCCAGTGACGATGCCGTTCTCAAAAAGGCCAACAAGGGTCTTGGTGAGCACTACCTAGGCGTTGCCGCTCCTTTGTTGGCAATTGTTGAAGGCGATAACGACGATGATGAAGATGATGAAGATGATAACGATGAGGACGATGAAGAGCAGACGCCCGAGCAAAAGGCTGCTTCCGAGGCTGCGCAAAGGGCGCTGATCCAGGCCATCATCCACCTTAAAAAGGCCCATTCCGACGAGACGCCCGAGGCCTATGTGCAGACTGCCGAGGCTTTGATTTCGCTCGGAAACTTGGATCCTGTGGACAGTCCCGACCAGCAGAAGCAGTATGCGCGGGCAGTGAAGCTACTCAAGAAGGCGCAATTGCTTGGAGCCGGCAGCTTCCATGATTTGATCGAGTCATTGGAGCAAGAGAGCGCTTAGCCGTTTGAAGTTTGTAGTTTACTAGTTTGCCGTGCTACTGTTTTTGCTAGTTTATCATGCTAGCCTGTTGAGCTAGTTTATGCCTGTAGTTAATGGGACCGATAAGTAGTACTAGGGGTACAGGATAGTCAGCATGTCCAAGCTCAGGTCGGTTGGCGAGGATGTGTGGAAACACAAAACAGACAAAATCGTACGTTTGCGCAAGGCAACTTAAAGGCAATACTAACTAAGAATGTTGAGCTTCTCACATTAACATACGGCTCGATTGTCGCCCAGCTGTGCAGCGACTTTGGCGACGATTACCAGAAAGTCAATAAACAGCTCGACAAGATGGGCTACAACATCGGCCTGCGGCTGATCGAGGAGGTGCTGGCCAAGACGGGGCTGCCGCGGTGCCAATCGTTCCGCGAGACGGCGGAGGTGGTCTCCAAAGTGGGGTTCAAGATGTTTCTGAACATCACGCCCTCCGTGTCGGTCAACCAAGACGGCCGCGAATTCACGCTAGTGTTCCCCGAGAACCCGTTGGCGGAGTTTGTGGAGCTGCCCGACGAGCGGGCCGCCAAAGAGTTGTGGTATTCCAACATTCTTGCCGGTGTGATCCGCGGAGCCCTCGAGATGGTGCAGCTGCAGGTAGAGGCCGAGTTTGTGAGCGACGTGCTGCAGGACCCGGGCGTGCCTACCGAGCTGCGGGTCAAGCTGGTCAAGGTGTTGGAGGATGAGGTTCCTCCTGGAGAGGACTAAAACTAAATAGGTTAGAATTAACAGTGAGTGCCGAGTTAGTCGTCCTTCATCACCAGGTTGATGCGTTTGGACAGCTCTTTATTGAAGTCGGCACCGGTAGCCAAAGCGTCGCCATTGCGAGGCCCTCTAGAGCCCCGCGAGCCGCCTCGCGAATGCCGGCTGTACTCTTCTTGGAGCTGCTCGGTACTAAACACAGGGATATCGCCGAGATTGTAGTCGCCGCTTTGTTCGTCCACAGCCAAGCTGCGGAGATCCATGCGCGGGTCGGCGGTCTGTTCCTCGTGATCCTTTTCGGACCGCTCGATACGCTCGCCAATATCGGGGAACATCTCCGGCCCGAGCTCGTTGACGACCTCTGTGATCTCAAACACCAAGTTCTTGCGCTGCTCGCGGACCTGCTCCAGCGAGTCCTTGTGCACGGGAGAAAGCGCCAGCATCAGCGGCCACAGCGACCGGAACAGGTCCAGGCCGGCCTCCCAAATAATTAAAGTGGCATAGCACAAGCAGAACTGGGCCAGGGCCGCGCCGCCCAGAAACAGAAACAGCCGCACCCAACCAAACGTCCAGTAACTCTTGACGGAAAACACATAGTAGGCCGCTAGGAGCGAGTGGAGAATAAACAGCGACGGCGTGAGCCACAGCGCCACCAAAACCTTCCAAGTGGCAATGACATCGCGGGCCTGGATCTTGACCGACGACGCCTTGAGCGCGGCCTTTGCCTTGCGGTACGAAATCACCTTTGTGGCCACCACCACCGGCGCAAACAGCAGCGCGCCCGGAATGCATAGCACCCACAATGAACACGCAAACACAAACCGCCAGATCAGCTTGAGCAGCACCTCGGGCTTGTCCTTTGTGGCACTATTGACCTGGTGGTCCCGCAGCCCCATGATCTGCAGCCGACGGTTATAGTCCTGGACGTCCTTTTTAAGTTCCATCACCCGCGGATTGTTCTTGTGCACATTATAGCCCTGGATAAACCTCCGGGTGAACTCGACCACCAGCGACAACGGAATGTGTTTCGAGGGCCGGTACAGCCGTTGGCCGGCCTGCACAATCATCAGCGTCTCGTAGTCGGGGCATGTGATGGTGACCATTTCCAGCGCATCCAGCACCTCTGCCATGAGCTTTTTGGTGGCGTCGCGCTTGGCGTCGCCGTTGCCGTCGCGGTATTCTTTTACATAGTCCGGGTTGACGTGCAGCGGCTTGCCAAACTCAATCACCACCCGGCTGCGGAACTTGTGCGGGTGGAAATAGTTGAGCCCCAAAGGAACAATCGTCAAGCCGCAGTCGGGATGGTCGGCCAGCGTGCCCAACGCCATGATGGCCACGCCCGGTTTCAGCGGCAGCAGATCGGGCCGGTCGTGGGAACCGCCCTCAGGGAACACGCCCACACAATGGCCGTCGCCGAGGTGCTTGAAGACGTTGTGGAACATCTCCGAGTTGTCGATGCGGTCGGCAACTCGGAAACTGGCGTCGCCCTTTGCGAGAATGCTGCGGGCCTTGGGGCTCTCAAACTCGCGCTTGAGCACCAGCTCGGTGTCGCTGCGCACCTCCTTGACTTCGGCCATGTCGCCAGAGCCCACCACCGCCAGATATCCGCGATCGGGCAATTCGCTGAGGAATTTGGTGTCGGTGCCATGGATCAGCAGCGGGTCGCTGCCGTCCTTGTTGATGGTGCCGCTAACCTTGCGCAGCGTGTCCTGCGACCGGCCGACGGGAATCGCCAGCATGCGGCTGGCCAACCAGCCAATGAAGCGCAGGTCGTAGGACTTTTGGGCAATCAAAAACGACACATGGCGGTGCGCGGCATACAGAATCTGGATGAGCACAATCATGGGGTCGATAAACTGATTTGCATGCGGAGCAGCCACAAACAGGATGGGGCCTGTGCGGGGGATTTTGTAGGAGCCGCGGATCTGGATCTGGCGGAAAAACGTGTTGAAAACAACTTTGAATATAAACGCAATCGTTTCATACAGCCAAAGCGGGGTGGGCTTCATTTCCCGCTTGCGTCGGCCTGCCATTTCTCTGTCAGGTTGGGAGAGATTATTGGATGCATGTCAAGCCGCATGGCTGTGGAGCCTCGACTGCTGCAAGATCGCACACATTGACTGGAAGGTAAAACTTTGCTTGGCTTGGAAGTAGATCGTAGCCTTTTACAGCCATTGCGGCGGCATTGCGGTTTCACGTTGCCTATTTCTGGCATTGCGCCATTGCCTCTTACCGGCGCAAGCACATCGAACACCGAGAAATCCCTCAACAAATGCGAGCGTGAAAAATTGGTTGAGAAGGGCTTCAAGTGAAATGTTTCAAGCTCAGATAGTGATTTCCGGTATCTCGGGCTCTCCTTCTGGTGATGCTTGTGCTGCTGCTTGGTGTTGCGCTGCTGCTTGGTCTTGGGGCTTGGTGCTGATGATGCTTGGAGCTTTGGTGCTACTTTATGCGACTCGGTGCTACTTGATGCTACTTGGTGGTGCTACTGCCGGAGCTTTTGGGTTTCATGCTACATCCCGCAGTGCCGGATCCACGTATCTAAACTACACTTCATGAATCTGCATTGTGCTTGTTTGCATAAATATATTCATGTGACAAACCAATAGCTATCCCATGACAAAGTCACCGATCTATGTAAACACAGACAAAATAGCCATCTCCAAAGACCCCAGCAAAATCCTCAAAGGTAAAAAATGAACTGCTCTCTAAAGTGAAACGAAGCCCACCAAGAAAAAAGTCTTCTCACCCACCAACGCCCTCCAAACGCCACTTTGTTGATCAAATGCGGGCCCTAACCCCCGGCGCGCCACGCGTCTTAATTAAGCACGCGCCTTAATTACTTTCCTATCATGAGTGAAGGTGGCTTTCTTCAAGACGGTGGCGGCAGCGCAAACAACTCGCAGCAGAATGATAGACAGGTTTCCTTCCGGTCGTTGACCATCAAGCAGCTTCAAGAGTGCCGGGAAACCAGCCCAGACAGCAAGGTATTCGAGATCGATGGCGCCCCGGTCCATCATGTGCGCATTGTGGGCATCATCCGCAAAATCGAGCCTTTGGAAACGTCCATCAACTACGATATTCAGGATGCCACGGGCGAGCTGTCGGCCAAGCAATGGACGTCTCGCATGAACGAAGACAATGACACCACCATCACCCGCGACGATCTTGACTTTAAAGAGGGCGACTATGTCGCCATGTTCCTCACCATCCGCAGCTTCCAGAACCGCAGCATGTTCAATGCCATTCGCGTAGACCCCAAGATCTCGCTGGGCTTTGTGATGCTCCACCAGCTCTCGGTGCTGCAGGAACACTGCTACTACACCAACACAAAGGTTGGCACTTCTGACGCTACTGCAAAGGCCGGCAACGACAATGCGGCGAGCCTATTCCAGCCCGAGAATACGGGCAACAGCGAGCTGGATCTCAAGAACAAGATCGTCAATCTTTTGCGGGGGTCGGCAGAGAGCCTGCATTCCGACTACATTGCCCGCGAGCTGGGCCGCGACAAGTACACCATTGAAACGGTCATGGACGGCATGCTCAATGAAGGCGAGGTGTACGACGACGCCGGCAGCTGGGCACTCAGTTAGGTAAATAGGTATGTTTATGAGTTTTGTTCATTGTTCATTAGTGCCGTTAATAGGGCCATGATTGTGTGACGGCAGCCTAGGCGCATGTTCGTTCACTGAACCTAGCAACAGCATCAAGCATCAAACTTGTGGTGCAGAACCCGCCGCAGATCGGCGCCCAAAACAAGCTCGCTGCCCGATTGACGGTCCAGCATGTCGCCCACTGTGTTGGCCAGAATCGCCGTCTCGGCATCGTCGAGATGCGCAAGCTTATCTTCTTCCTGGTTGCGCAACTCGCTGATCTGCTGCACCCGCCGCTCGGTCGTCAATGCCAGAATCGCTTGCTCCACTGTGTTTTCCACACTAAACAGCCACACCGTAGTGGGGTGGAGCTGGCCAATGCGGTGGACCCGCGAAATCGCCTGCAACTCAATTGCAGTGTTGAGCAGCGGCTCGCACAGAAACACGTGCGTGGCATTCACCAGCGTCAGCCCCGCAGAGTCCGACTTCGCATGCAGCAAAAAGCACGCAATGTCGGGGTTGCCGCGGAACGCTGCCGCGCCGTGGTCGTTGATGGTCGCCGTGCGCAGGCCGTTGGCGTTCAACGCCACCCCTAGCGCCCACAGCATCGGCGCCCATTGCGAAAAAATAACAATCTGCGCTTGCGGGTCTTTGTCGCGCAAATACAGCGCGTGCCGGGTCACCATATCAATCTTGGCGCCGTAAAGACGCTCGTTGGGGTACCGAACAATCTCGTTGAACATCGCCACAGAAATCTGCTTGTAGAGCTCATTGCTCAGATCCCGCACCCGCACCGTGTCTTCTCTATCGCCGGTTCGAAACGGAATGATGTCTTGCGGGCCCAGTGAGTTGTGACACAAAGGACATGTGCGCCGTAGCTCGAGCCAGTGCGTAATGCAGTCCGAACAGTACTTGTGGCCACACACCGTAAAAACGCCCCGTGTAATTTGGTCGTGGCAGATGATGCAGGCACCCGCAAGCGGGTCCAGTCCGGTTCCCTTGTCGTCGTGCTCTGCCTTGGCCTGCATTTGCGACGACAGCGAGTCCCTGAGTTTCGGGTCCTGCACCTCGAGCCGGTGCACATACCGCAGCCGGCTCGAGGTCTCTGCCTCGGTTGCCTGGGCCTTTTCCAGCAGGTTCTCGCGGGTCTTTACCAGCCGGGAAACATCGGCTCCCTCAGGCAGTTCGGGATCAACAACCCGATCAGACAGGCTTTGGAGCTGCTTGTAGTACTCGAGACGCTGGTTAAAAAGTTCGCGCAAAAAGCTCTCGTGGTAGCCCCACTTGCGAAGCTCGCGCTTTTGTGCTTCAAACGCCTTGTCTACAGCGACCATTCGAGCCGTTTGGGCCTTTTCAAAGTCCTCGTCTTGTGGGCCCTGTTCGTCGGAGCCGGCCCAGTTTTGGTGCATCCTCAACGAAAGCGCCAGCGGGGTCATTCCCCGCGCAGTTCTTTGCAGCTGCCGTCGCTTCTCCATTAGTTGCTTGCGGAAGTCGGTCCATTGGCCCTGGTCTTTGGTATCTACTTTGGGGGGATGGCCGCCCTTGACGGCAAAGTTGCGGTCGCGAAGGATAATTTCCAGCACATCAAGCAGAACGTAGGCCTTTTCTTGGATATCGAGCGTGGCGGTATAGGCCTCGATTTCTGCCGGCTCTTCGGCCACAGTGTTTGTTTCCAGCAGCGATGTTGTCAAATGTGTAAACAGCTCGTCGTAAATCTCCTGCAAAAAGTCCGCCTGCTCGTTCAGGTACTTGATCTGGTCTGAGTAAATGCCAATATCCACTTTTTTGATCTCCTGTTTGCGGGCACGGGCTTGCGTCGCCTCGACTACCTCAGTAGCCTCCTTAAGCAGCTCGGCTCGGAAACCATCGGCCATTTCGTAGTACATCGATTCCTTTTCAGAGTTGTGTTTCTTTGCATCCTCGTCAAGCTCCGGCGCCCGCTCAGTCAATCGGTAGTAACCGGTACCCAAAAAAAAGTAGACGCGGTGCTGAAGTTCCTGGAGCATGCGGTAGCGCAGGCGGACACTTTTCACACGATTTTTGGCGGCGGCACTGATCTGCTCAGCGTCGTTGGACCGGTTCTCCAACGCTCGCAGCTTGGTGAGGTCGGAATCAATTTCGGTACTAACGGGGGGCACATCAGTGTCCTCCTGCTTTACCACTGCCTCATTCCTAGGACCAGTGCTTGGCGCGACCGGCTCGTTGCGTTGCTCGGTGCCTGGCTCGGCGACTGGGGTGACCTGCTCGGCTACTGGTTGGGCGCCCGGCTCAGCACTGACTTGTTCCTGAGCCAGCTCTTGGGCCTTCATCTCGGCATCATACTGGGCTTTAAGCGTCTGCGCCTCTGCGGCACGGCTGTCGCTGTCGGCAACAAGACCGTCGATTTGAGACTTGAGTTCGGCGCTAAGAGATTTGAGCTCCTCGGCAACTTCCTGCCATATCTTGATGGCCTCTGGCAGCCTGTCGGCTTTATCCAAGTACTGTCCGAGCTCAAGCTCAGCCACCAGTCGCGCTCTTGTTTTGGAAGCAAGGTTGGCCTCGGCATCGTCTACTACTCGCGCAAGCACCTGATCCACCGTAAGGATCTGCCCTGGGTTGTCGGTTTTGCTGGTTCCCAGACCAGCATTGAAGCATGCCTGGCGAAGACTCACCAGCCATTGGCTCATATTGACATCCTCGGAGTTTGCGTATCGAGCATTGACCTGGTCGTAGTTATGTCTTTCAATATCGGAAAACGGCAGCGAGATCAGCCTCCGGCGTTGGGTAGGCAGTTTAAGCTGCTCGGAAACCATGGGTTTTGTGTGTCGAATTGCCAGGGTGGAAATCGTCTGCTCAAAGTCGGCTGGAGAGGCCAGCAACCGCTGCCAAGCGCCCATATTTGTGAAGGGCCGCGTGCCGAGAAAAACGAAAATGCCCAGCAAGTCGGACATGGACGTTTTTACGGGCGTGCCGGTGACGCCCCAGGCATGCACGCGGGGCACCAGGCGTGCCACTTTGGCAGCATTGGAGACGCCGGTGTGAATCATCTGCACCTCGTCCAACAACACTCGCCAAAACTGGACCTGCACCAGCGGACTTCGGGCCGTTTCAAGGTCCCTACGCTCCCGCCAGAACCGCGTGTTGCGCTGACCGGGATTGAACATGGCCGAGTATACTTCGGCGGCCAGCACGCTGTATGTAACAAGCACCACGTCGTTGTCGGCCAAAGTGGCCGGATCGACCGGCTCCACTGCGCGACCAAGGTACTTAAAGACTCTCAAAGATGGTGCGTGTTTTTCAAGCTCGGTAGCCCACTGGTCGATGATCGCTCTTGGCACAATCACCAACGTGGCTCGGCTGGGGCGGGCCGGGTGCCCGGTGAGCATGTCGGTTACCATTGCATTGGGCGGCGAGGGCGGCCTCTTGTTGAGCAGAATCAATGCGATCATCTCCAGCGTCTTGCCGAGCCCCATTTCCTCGGCCAACAGGCCGCCGCCGCAAAACTGGCCTTCCAAGTTCAACAAGTCTTGGCGAGGTTCTGGCGGCTCGGTGCGAGTCTCCAGAGTGTAAGGATTAATATATATCCCAATATCAGGGAGATGGCGCCATCCTAACGGGGGATTGAGCACATAGTCTCTGATTTGCGGGTCCAAGTCGACCAATTGACCGTTTTCAAAGTCCTTGCCCTCTCGTCGCAGGGCCCATCGCAGACTCTCTGTTTGAAACGGCAGCAATGGCGTCAGTAAACCTTCTGGAGATATTCTAGGAGCTTGTAATTGCAGTTTGCGAGTCATGATCTCAAACAAGTCGGCGGCAGACGCCGCGTAGGGCTCGGGATCAATGAAAGTGGGATCGTTTGTGATCTGGGCCAACAGCCGGCAGATTGCCCTGTTTGTAAAGCCTATTCGGGGGAACGGGCCGGCATTTTTCAAAAGATAGATCCCCAATGCCACGCTGATGCTGGCTTCATTGCCATCAACAGTTATTATGACATTTGGCCCCCGGGTCTCGGCAATCGGTACTGTAGCGGCTGCGCGGCCCAATTCTGCAGTATGCAGAATGTCCTGCACCCGTGCGTCAGATAACGAATCGATGGTCACCAGGGCAGGTTTTGCAAACGGGATATTTTTTCGCCGTTTTTTGGCTGGAGTCTTGCTGCGGCGGGAAGGCGGAACAATGCGAAAGCTTTTTTTAGTGGCTTGAAAGGTGCAATTGGGAAGCCATCTTGGCTGCTGGTCGGAAATGATGTGGTTCTCGGGCAACGTAACCGTTCCTAATTGATAGACATGCTCGAAGACAGTATAAGTACCGATTGATGGCGTTTTCGGGTCGTATATCTCCAGATCATCGAGGTACTGGTCCAGCAGGTGGCCATTTAGCTGCATGGCCGGCGAGTGGTTTGTCATGTCCACTGCTGCCGACAAGAAGGCCAAGTTAAAGGCGGCCAAGAAGCGGTATGCCGAGCTGAAGAAGAAGGAGCGGGAGGGCTCCGAGGTTCCTGATAGTGGCAGCGAGGCTGATGCCGGGGCCATTGACAAGGCCGGGGAGGTTGAGCCTAAGGCTGATGAAGTTCGTACTGCTGATGAGCCAAAGGAAGAGCCGTCTAAAGAGTCTACGGATGGGCCTGAAGACTCTAAGGAAGAACCTAAAGAGCCTAAGGAAGAGCCCGAGGAGCCAAACGAAGAGCCCGAGGAGCCAAACGAAGAGCCTAAGCTCAAGGAAGAGCCTAAGCTAAAGGAAGAGCCTAAGCCAAAGGAAGAGCCTAAACCAAAGGAGCCTGAGTCTAAGGAGTCTAAGAAGTCTGAGCCTGAGCCCGAGTCTAAAGCCGAAATCGCTGCTCTCAAAGCTGCCAATAAAGAACTCACGGCAGAGGTCGCTCGCCTACAGACTCGCATCAAGACCCTCGAGGCAGAGAACACCGCTCTGCGCGCATCGGATCTCGACTTGTCGCTGTCTCCGCCTCGCGCACGAGGACGAGCTGGTTCTCGCAAGATGTCGTTTGCCGAAGCAGAGCTATACTCCGAGTCGTCCAAGGTCTCGGATATACGCGTGCAGATGCAGCAGTGGGAAGGCTGGCAAGTGGATATGCGCAGCTGGCGCACGCTTGGCGTTGGCCGGGAAATCGAGGTCTAAGTTGAAGGACTGAACTGGCCTATTTCAATTTTATCCAAGCTATAGGCCATTTATCCAGGCCGTAGGCCATTATCTAGGCCAATATTTAGTATGTACACATTCAGCTGGCTCGGCACAGAATCTCGCCGCCAAGATGCCGCCGGGCCGCCTCCTGGATCTCCATGACGGTATTATTTTTGTCCTTGGCCCGAATAAACATCACCTCGCCGAGGGCCAGCGGCTGCACTTTGCCGAGCGGCTTGCCGGCACACAGCCCGGCCAGCTCGCTGTGAGTGCCAAACACTTTGCGGTTCGGATGGCTCACCAGGTGCATGTTACGCAGCACCGGCTTGAAATCGCGGTATTTGAGGCCCAGCCACAGTCGCCGAGTAGACACGTTGTCAAACGTTGTGGGGGTGTAGACGTTGTCGGGGCCCTGCAAGTCACCTCGTTGCACCGACGACAGGAAGCCTTCCTTGTAAAGACCCAGCGCCACCTGCAAATGCAGCTTGGACATCGGAATCGATGTAAGAGGCTTGCCTACTCGGCTCACGTTTTGGAGATGGCAGCACAGGTGCCCAAGATTCACAAGCGACATTGAAAAATCAAACTAAAGGGCCGGGTTAGGAAGCACTCCCAGACGGCCAAATTTCACTAGCTAGTAAGGAGCACTAGTAATAGTGGTAAATACAGACTCCCAAGGGTAGGGTCTACACCAACCACCACCTGAGTTTGTTTCCAATTTCCCGCGAATGTTTGGAACCCTTGCTCGTTCGTTGCGATCCCCTTCGTTGGCCGCCCGGATGGCTACTCCCATGCGAGCGTCCTTGAAAAGCCGTCTGGCCTCGGGCCCTCGCTTCTACTCTTCGCAACCAGGCCCCCAGAAACCCGACTTCAAGATCCGCTACTTTCTGGTGATTGCCGCTTTGGGTACTGGTGCGTTTCTTGTTGGCTTGAACAAGGATGAACGCAACAGTATGGGCAAAGAGATCTCAGAGGCCGAGTACCAGAAGATCAAGGCCAAGCCCAAATCCGCGTTCAACCAAAAGGACGTGTTTGTGGTGTTTGTGCTGGGCGGCCCAGGGTCCGGCAAGGGCACCCAGTGCGCCAACATTGTCCGCGACTACAACTTCAAGCATCTCAGTGCCGGCGATCTGCTGCGGATCGAGCAGGACCGCAAGGGCTCTCAGTACGGCGACCTTATCAGGGACTATATCAAGTCGGGCCAGATTGTGCCCCAGGAAATCACGATTGCGCTGCTGAAAAACGCCATGGAAGCGAGTATCCAGAAGGGCACGCCCAATTTCCTGATTGACGGCTTCCCGCGCAAAATGGACCAGGCCCTGACGTTTGAAGAGACGGTGGTGCCTTCCCGTTTCACGCTGTTCTTTGAGTGCCCCGAGAAGACGATGCTGGAGCGGCTGCTGAAGCGCGGTGAGACCTCGGGCCGTGCCGACGACAACCTCGACTCGATCCGCAAGCGCTTCAAGGTATTTGAGGACCAGAGCATGCCTGTTGTCGAGTACTTTGGCGTGGTCGGCAAGGTTGCCAAGCTCAGCTGCCAGCAGCCCCCTGAGCAGGTGTACGCCAAGGTGCAGGATGTGCTCAAACAGCACGGAGTCGAGCCTAAATAGCGCTTCTCAGCTACCTCTACCCCTTGTGCTCTGGACTATAAACTAGGCTAGATAGACACTAGACTTCTCGGCTACTCTCGACACTAGCCTTTACGCTCCTGGGCTTTGATCGCATCGCGGATATTATACGGCTTCTCGATCTTACTGGCAAGAATCGCTAGACGCTCACGCACTTGGGTTAGTGTAGCCCGCTCGACCTTGGCAGGCTCTCCCGTCTGCATACGGTGCTGCTGTGAATTCAAGTGATCAACATATTGGATGCTATCTTTAAACGTCAGATTACAGGCCGAGCAGTAAAAGCCAGCTCCACGGCCTTTCTTGCCAACCCCGGCACCGGCTGGCACCAGCGTGACCTGATTCAGGCCATGGCCCAGATCAAGATCTCCGGCCATGCTGACTGCAGGATGGTGCCCTGACAAGCCGTCAAAATAGTTCAATATGCTTGAAAATATACCCGCAAAAAAAGCGGAATTACGGCTAAATCACCGTGGAAATTTTCAACAAAACTTACAGCGAACAGCGAAATTTATAGCGAATTAAGCTGAAATCGAAGACGAGATCAAAGATGAAATTCAGAACCCGCGGCCATCACCTGTCAGCATGAAAGACTATCGTGGTGCTACTGTCGAGGACTTGGACCCCCCGCCTGCCCTGTCCATTCGCCCAGATATGCCGCTGCGCACGGCCTTGGATATGTCCTTTGAACACTCGTTTTCGTATCTGCCTGTGCTCGACGCAAACCGCCGGCTGCTGGGCTATCTGACTGCCGATCAGCTCGAGGCGGCTGGTGCTGGCCAGGGCAACGATAAAGTCGCCAACCACTATTTCCGGTTCCGCGGAAAGAACAAGTTCAAGCCGATTACGCCCGATACGCCGCTGGAAACGTTGGAGGAGTTTTTTGAGCAGGGAAACCCGTTTGCAGTGATCACAGACGCCGACCGGAAATTTGTTTTGGGGGTAGCCACGCCCGACGATCTTGAAAAATACGTGAAAAACCGGCCCGAGCTGCGGTGAAGTATATAAATTATAAGACTAATATCTTGATGTCGCATGGTGGCCATCTAGTGGTCGCATGTGATCAGTGGTCGCTTGGTGGAGTGATTGGAGGCTGGCTGGAATTGTTCTTGGCGTCGTCACCAGATGGTTTCGGCGACGTTTTTGGCGCTGCCTTTGCGGCCGCCTGCGTCTCAGCCTCGCCGGTGTGTTTCTCATCCAGTGCCTTTCGTCGTTGCGCAGCAAGCACAATCTCGTGGAACTTGAGGGCGGGCGCCGGGTGCTGCTGCTCTTCGTCGTCGTCGTCGAGCCCCAGCGCCTTGATGCGCTTGGCCAGCCGCACCTTTTCAAAGGCGACCCGCCAGCGGGCCCGCGCGCCGAGGCCAGGCTTGATGGTGGGCAGCAGATCGTGGTTGTTCGCTCCGCCAGACACCCAGGGGTCCTCGAGCACCTCCTCGATGGTGGGCCGCATGATGGGGTCAAAGTCGATCATGCGCCGCACCAGCCGCCGCGCGTCGCTGCTCACGCCGTCCCAGTACTTTTTGTGGAAAGTGACTTGGAAATTCGGACCCACCTCGCGCACAAAGTCGTTGACGGTGTCGGCTTGGAACGGCGAGTAGCCGCACAGCATGGTGTAGAGCACGACGCCCAAACTCCAGATGTCGCAGGGCTTGCCGTGGCCCTCATTGGTGAAAATTTCCGGTGCCGCGTAGCCCAGCGACCCTGCCGACGAGGTGATCATCTCCTCGGACGAGTGCAGGCTCTTGGCGATACCGAAATCGGCCAGCACCAGCGACGAGTCTGGTTCCTTTGTCGAGTACAGCAGGTTTTCGGGCTTGACGTCGCGGTGCACGATGTTGCGGTCGTGCAGGTACTTGATTGCATCTGCAATCTCGCGGAAGGTGCGGGCGGCGTCTTGCTCAGTGAAATTGCCCTCGTTGCAGATGCGGTCAAACAGCTCGCCGCCCGTGCACAGCTCGGTGACAATGTAGATCTTCTCGCGGGACTCGAACCAATCCTTGAGATGCACAATGTGCGGGTGGTTCAATTTGCGCAGCAGATCCAGCTCGGCCATGATATCGCTTTCGCGGCCCTTGATCTTGCGACGAAGAATCACTTTGGCGGCAACGTCCTCGCCGGTGGTGACATTGTGGGCCTTGCGAACAACTCCAAACGCTCCGGCGCCAAGAATCTCGCCGAACTCATAATTGCCTTTGCGATGGTAGGTGCTGGGTTTGCCAACAACTTTACTCAGTAGATCCGCCAATGCCATTGTTGGGGGGGGATGTGGGGACGATGGGGTATGTGATGTGTGGGACGAAGGATGACGAGTACGTATAAGATTCTTGGGGCTTGGCAGATCTTGATCCTCAATGCAGTCTGTGCATGGATCTACACTTATACAGTTTTCTGTGTAGTTTTAGCTAATGTGGACAATGCGATATTTTTGGTTGCCCTAAGCGAGGCTGAGCCAGGAATTGATTTGGCTACAACCTCTTTTGGGTCCACTTGGCTAGCTTGGCCGGGGCTGTGCTTGTGATAGGTAGATAGAGAGGGACATTGAGCGGCATTGAGTGCCTCAAAGCAAGATATATTGAAATAATTTACTGAAAATCGGCCTGTTGGCTCGGCGCCGCGACTCATGGGGCACTGTGGCTTGTGAAGTGCTGCGGCTTGTGGGGTGCTGCGGCTAATATGCAACTGACCAGGGTAGAGGTCAGCCAGGGCAGAGGTCGGCCAGGGCAGAGATCGGCCAGGGCAGAGGTCGACCATCAAGATTAACGATCATCCACCACGAGCATGCCAAGCCAGACCATGCGCACCGAGACAGAATCAGGGCCCACACAACAAGCTGGTCCAGCTGATTATCGGGGCCCCAATGCAAATCAATTAGACCAGTCGGAGCCGTCGAACCCATCGAATCCGTCGAGTCAGCCGAATTACGAACAGAAGGAGCCTACCTGCACGGCACTAAACTGTGGATGTTGCACATGTGCATGGGGCTGTTCGAGGGGCTAGCGAGCCATTGAGTGGAATTGGTTTACCGGCGGAATTTCGGTGCCATTTTAACAACTATCTATGTTATTAATTCAAGAGTTTATACAAATATATTATTACTGCTATGGTCGAGACCACTGCCACTACCAGGCTGGAGGGGGCAGGCATGGTTGCTTGCGGGCCTAACCCTAGCGCCCCACCGCTTATATATGGTGGCCACCCTCCCATCAGCGAATTCAGCAACCTCCTCTGCACTCTCCAAAAAACACAGCATGCCCGAATACAAGCCCACAGTTATGCCTAAAGACGAGTCTTTGAACCGTCAGGATAATAACCTGGGTGCTCCCGGGATCCAGCTGCCCAAGAACCCCGAGAACATTGCTGCGTTTCAAAAGTACTCGGACGTCGACGCCAAGGAGCTCAACGCAAAGCTGAATTCCTCGGGCGACTTCGAGTCCAGTGGCGACTATCGGGCCCAGGTGCAGCCGCAGGATGAGTCGCTCCAGCGCCAAGACAACAATCTCGGGGCTCCGGGCATCCAGCTGCCGCAGAATCCTCGGGACATTGATGCGTTCAACTCGGTGCGCAACGTCAACGCCAAAGATCTGAATGCTGATCTGAACAAAAAATAAGTTGTTGTTGCAGCTTTTTATTAAGTATTTATCCTGGAATGATGTCTTTCAAACTTATCTACATTACCTGAATTCAATGTAGACAACTTTATACTGACCAGGTTTAGTTAAATTATTCTTGTCTTTGACTTTGATAGACCACTTGCTCGTGTGGGTTTAGTACTGGCGGCTTCAGTGTCTATGGCTTTAGTTCCGGCCGTTCTAGTACCTTGAGGCCTCTAGTGACTGTAGCGCCTTCAGGCTCGTAACTGCAGCTACAAAGTAGAGAGGCTGGGCCACGTTTGTCATGTTCGACGGAGCCCCCAAGGCAGTTTGGCGAGCGGTTTCTAGCGGCTTTGCCAGCGACCTCAAGTCGCGCAATTGGAGCGTCTACGGCCAATGGCTCGGCGTTGCTTGCTTTATTCTCGATATCGTGCTGGGCGTCATCAACCTCCTGCACCTGGGCCTGATCATCATCTTTGGCATCATCTGCATTGTCGAGGGCGTGCTCATTCTGTTTCTGGAGGTGCCGTTTCTGCTGCGGATCTGCCCCATCACCGAGCGGTTCACTACGTTTATCAAGGTCTTCCACCAGAACCTGCCGCGGGCAGGCTTTTATCTGCTCTTGGCAGCCATTCAGTGGGGAGGCATGGGCATCTCGGTGACGTCGCTAGTAGCGTGCGCGGTGCTCATGACCCTCACGTCGCTGTGCTATTTCCTGGCCTGGGTCACCAAGCAAGAGTTTGTTACGTCGGCCACGCTTGGCGGCGACGGCGTGGCCCGCGAGATGCTGGCGTAGCGGAGGTGCGTAGCGAGGTGCGAGATGCGCGAGTGCGAGATGCGCGAGATGCGCGAGGTGCGCGATGCTGGTGCAGCGGTCGTGCAAAGTAACGTTCTGCTGTAGCGTTCTGTAACGCACGTTCTGTAGCGTTCTGTAGCGCATGTGTTTCCGAATTGTCTGCGGCTGTTCTACACGTGCGTTCTACACTCGGCTGCAAAGCAGTGCGCCAGTTATACGAAGTTAAATAGCCAATAAAATAAAGAATGTCTAGACCTTGACCGACTTCTTACGCTTTTTCGTAGGCTTGGTCTCGGCAATGCCCTCGACGTAGATGTTGCGCCCATTGCGCTTGGCATGCGTCTTCATGTGCGCCTTGAGGTTGTCCGAGCGAGAAAACTGCCGCTTGCAGCCAGGAATCTCGCACGAGTACGGCCGCTCCAGCGTGTGGATCTTGATGTGCCGCCGCAAATGCTCCATGCGCCGGAAACTCTTGGCGCACTGCTTGCAGCCGTACGGCTTCTCGGGGCTCTCCTGGCTCATGTCGTGGACCTCGGGGTCCGCAAGCACAGAATCGCGCCGCTTCTTGCAAAGCCCGCCCACAACAGGCTCAGCCTGGGTATCAACGTGGTAGTGCTGCATCGGCGACGCCAGCATGTTGTGAGGCTCCTCCTCTTTGATGGATACGTCGTCTTCGTAGCCAGTAACGGCAGCAGCAGCAGCGGCAGCGGCAGCAGCAGCGGCGGCAGCGCTGGACCCAGCAGAAATATACTCAGGCTTGGGTAGCGTGGCAGACAAAGACGGCGTAGACATCGAGCCGTGAAGGCCCAGAGCAGGAGAAATATGCGAGTTGCTCGACGACACAGACACCGAGCCAGCCCGCATGCACGACGGGGGGATATAGAACGGATTAACGCCCTCAAAGTCGTCGCCCATGGCCAACGGCGTGGCCAGCGGCGTCGCCAGCGGTGTATCCAGCGGAGTGGTCAACGGAGAAGGCACGGTCCGGCCGGCCATCGGCGTCATGTACTCGGGCTTGCCGCTGGTCCACGACATGGAGCGGGGCGTCGCAGTCGACATCGGCGTCACCAGACCACCCACAGCACCCAGCGACTGCGACTCGGCACAGTCGTCAGCGTGGTGCGGGTGACGCTGGTGGTCCTCGTCGCAGGAGCACGCAGTGTAGACGCTCACTCCGCTCAGGGCCCGCGATCGGCCCCGCAGCGGCGTGTGCATCGAATAGTCGAGGTTGTAGTCCTTTTTCAAGGCCCGCGACTCGTCAGTGGGCTGCGAAAAGTAGTCGATGTCGTCGTTAGGGCTGGCCCGCGGCGACATGGGCGCACTCTGATAGTGCATGGGCAGGTCCACAAACGGATAGGCCATGCTCGAGGCAGGGTCGGCGGCCGCAGGGGCCTCCATGTCGCAGTATGAGCCAGAAGACATATCCAGCATGTTAGGCGTTACTCCGAAATGGTGGAAGTCATCAGAAGGCAGAGACATGGTGCGCCGCAAAGAATAGGGAGAAACAGTGTCCATCTTTTTTTTGTAGCAAAGGTTGTGTGTGGATGATGGGGAAGAATGAAATACCAGCAGTAAAACGTTAATTTGGAATGTGTTTCAGCAAATAGCTCTCTTTAACGCTTGGATCGGGAAAGGCGATTTCAAGATGCTAAAAGAAAAGGGAAAAGCGTCAACAAAGGGAATGTACAAAGACAAAGGATGTGTGAAGATCAAAGGCGCGCAGATAGATGAAAAGGACAGTACCAGACTGAGTGAGGGCGGATGATCAACAAGCGCGCACGCGATGGAAATAGAAATAAAAAGAAAATAAAATCGGGTCGGAAAAACGGGCTGGCCAGTATCACACCAAACTCTGCGATTGCGATCCCAAATCTCTTATATATGGTGCATCGGGGTTTGGGCCACCCCACGTCTAAGACTGCAAACGCGTCCTGTTGTCGCGCCAATCGTCAGCCGCACCACATAGCCGATCCAGTGTTTCTGGGGGAAACAAGCCGTCTCGTGAATAAATTAGGATATAATAAATAAAAATAGCTCGTGATAGGTTGTTTGGCCGCCTCGGGGCGTTGGTTACCCACCCAATCAACGCGCTTATACGCGAAAGTGTAAATGGCGCGATGCATCCGCGCGTCCTGCGCGCCGCATGGTATCAGGTTTCAGCTATTTGTTTCCCTCGAGACCGCTTATCTAATGGCACGGTGACCCGAGACGTGCATGGACGGCGGTATTCGCCAGTTTATGGGTATTCCCGGAATGCTAGGGCATAATTCTGAGGAGGGATTAATACGGTTTAATCGCTTCACGTGGTGCCCGGTTTTTCAGCACCGGTTTACCTATCCATCTTGATGATACTATCTGCTGCGCCTCCATCATGTCCGGCCTGTCATCTGGTCTGGACAGCAATCACTAAGCGGGTCGCGCGGCTTGTATCTACAAACAAAGGCGTAAACATCGACACCCGATGGCCGGCGCTATGAAAAATAGGTGCAGGAGAGGTGCCACATGTATATGGTCCCCTCCGGCAAATCAACCTTCTAATGTATCCATAGAGGGCTTAGTGCGATAAGCGTTTCCGTAGTTGCCGTCGGTGCTTCTGCAAGGGTACGGGTTCCCACGCTTTGCTTGCGTCTTGCTGACTGTTCCAACGGCTTTTCGATTCCGCGCTTCCAGCTGGTTGTACAGTCGGCCGGGCCATCGGGCCGATGCTGAGCTATGGACATCGACTTGGCTGGCCACCCACCGTCTATAGGCATAGCATTAGTTTATTTATCGAGAGTCTGGGTTAATATCGAGCGATCCTGCTGAAAATTTTTTCTTCGAACGACTTCTAAATAATATTTCCACGCTAAGAAAAATTTGTTGCAGGTGAAACAGCGTCGTTGCCGGACGTCGTCTACTTGGCAACCCATGTACTAGGTACATGTCTCAAGGTCGCGACTTCAAACAAGAACCAACAATGTACAGCAACTAGCTAGATTCTAAATAACCGCAAAAATGGCCGTTATCTACACGTATTTACCGGGCGGTCCAGACTTGTTCGCGACCCCACAACTATGGTGTGATGGCGCTGCAGGCACCAATGCGGGGCTAGGGCGGTGTCCAGACGTGGCAAGAAATTGACACCGCACGGAACCGGCGGAACTTGAACGGAACCACGCGGATAAAATAATTCGGCAGCTTAAGTCGGTGCGTTCTCCTTTCTGTAAAGTTTATCGCGTGATACCCCTTTAAGGGGTTGGCGAATGGACTGGTAGGCACTGGCCTAATATGTCTAGTGACTACGTCTAGTGACTAGGCCAATGACTGTGTAGTGACTGCCTAGTGACCGTCTAGACTTACTATCCCTGAGTACGCCTGTAACGACCTATTTTGCTTTCGATAAATACGACTGGGCTACGCCTGAGTCCCCTGTAACGACTGATCACAATTTACTACAAGTAACTACGCCTGTAACTATGCCTGTACTATCCCGATGCCTGAGTACGTTTGTAACTCGTCTGAGGATCTCGTCCGAGAATGTCGTCTGAGAATCTCGCCTGAGAATCTCGCCTGAGAATCTCGTCCGAGCGCTGCCTGGCAGATCACTGAATAGAGTAGGGAATCTAAGTGCCTATTTACATTCAAGGGTTCTGGGCAATAAAGTCAACACCCTTCTTGATGTTCTTCTTAAGATCGCCCTTGGCAACCTCAATCAGCTTCTCCTCCTCGGCAGACACCTCGCCGTTGCCGTGGATCTCGGCGACACCGTTGGGGCCCAGCGACACGGGCGACGACCAGAAGGTCACGCCCTCGTCCTTGTACAGAGGCGACTCGACAAAGGTGTTCTCGACAACCTTCTCGCCCTTGAGACCCTTGAGCAGCGAGCCGGTGAAACGGGCACCAGCAAACGCCATGGACAGAGTGGCCGAGCCGGCGCCGTCCTTGGCCTTGACGACCTCGTCACCGCCAAACTGGATGCGGTTCACCAGCTTCTCGCGCTCCTCGGGCTTGAGGTTGGGGGCAACCTGCGACAGCAGAGGCACGATGGTGTGACCCGAGTGGCCACCAACAACGCTGACCTTGACATCAGCGGGGTCGGTGCCCTCGACCTCGGACAGGAAGCGCGAGGCGCGCACAATGTCGAGGGTGGTGACACCAAACAGACGCTTGGGGTCGTAGACACCCTGGTTCTTGAGCACCTCGGCAACAATGGGCACGGTGGAGTTGACGGGGTTGGAGATGATAGCAATCAGCGCCTTGGGGGCAGCCTTGCCAACCGCCTTGGCCAGATCGCGCACAATCGAGGCGTTGGTGTTGAACAGGTCGTCACGGGTCATGCCGGGCTTGCGGGGCACGCCGGCGGGGATCACAACCACCTCGACGCCCTTGAGGGCCTCGTCAAGGCCGCCGACCTCGGGGGTGTAGCCCTTGACGGTGGAGTTGACGTTGACGTGCGAGATGTCGGCAGCAACGCCGGGAGTGCCGCGCAGATCGTAGAGCGACAGCTCAGTGACGTCGGGGTTCTCCTTGAGCAGCAGCGACAGAGGCTGGCCAATGCCACCGGCAGCGCCGAGAACAGCGACCTTGGCCAGCGAGGCCGACGACGACGAGAAAGCACGAGCAGACAGGTTAGTGCGGATAGCGCGGGCAAACATGTTGGTGGAGGAAAGTAGCTGCTGCACGACTCCACGTAATAAACCAATGAGATTGGGAGGTAGGGTAACCGCCTAGCTGCCTGCCGCCTGCCTGCTCCCCGATCCGCCTTTTCGCAGTAAGCATGGAGCAAGCTTATTGGTCCTTATTGGTCCATCCTTTCGAGACACGCATTGGCTCTATTTACTTTAAATGTTATTATATATATACATGGTAACATATCCTATATCCTACCCCCACTACGGCCGGTCGCACTGCTTATCACGTGCCGTGTATCCATAGCCGACATGCATGACACCGGCGCATGTGCTCCGAGGGTCGGGTCGGGGGAAGGATGGGAACAAAAAGAAATGTCGATCGGAGTGCTTGTAACTTCAAAAGAAGGCCCATTAAACATCTCGCCTAGAATGACTATCCAGATACATAGTCTCGCGAAAACCAGGGCCGAGGTCACATGCACCCCACCTCGTACCCCCGCGTTGCGGAGAGCCGAGAAGGGCAAACTAATAGAAATAACTTATAATCTTATGGAATTGGCTATTAAGATTTTGGTAGGCGTTTCAGCCGGTGCCAATCCTTAGAATGTGGGGTGCCGTAAAGGCTCTCTAGTGCTGTCGCGGGGCGCGATTCTCGGGCGCCTCGAGCGCGATCCTCTAGTGGATCACGCCGAAAAAGAGCAGGTAAAATCGATTCACGGTTAATCCTCCGCTGATCGATCCTGGCAACCACCTAAAACCCCAGCTCAGAGATGTCGCGAACAAGCACGGCGATTTCGGCCCGCCGCACAGCCTGCTCCAGCAGGTCCGACGGCGGGTCAAAGCCGACCGGCGCCCCGCACACTGGCGGCGTGCCCGGCGGGGCTCGGAGAGGGGTATTTATCGCCGGAGTGTGGGGCGTGTGTGAGTATTGCGAGCGCATGTGGCCGGCCGAGGCACTGCGGATTGGTGAGGTTACCCCGAGCATCTCCAGGCTACTAGGAGTGATCATACGAGACAACAGACGTGTAGAAGCAGAAGGTTATAGCAGTGGCAGCTTTCGTCGCTAGGACCCGTGGAGGTATCAGAGTGGGAAGCAGCGATGAGGTTGAAGAGGGGAGGGCGATGGTTATAAGCGTCTGATCAAAAAAATGCCGGCCCTGACCCTTGATGGCCAGGCCAGCTGCATGCAGAAGCAGCATGCATGCATCACCGACACCGAGCTTCCGCCAAAAGCCTAATAGTCAATAATATCGAAGAAATAAAGCGGCCCATTATTTATTTGATAACCGGTTTACGCCATCTGTAGTCTGGATATGTTGCCGCGCCCATGTTTTGGCCACTGCCGGGCCTGTACCCCGCTTTTTGAATGCCGGACCCTCGCACATGACAAAGCTGCACGTTTCTGTCCAGCTTCCCCGCTGGATCCGGGGCGTGCTCCCGACGCTGCGGGCATCACGTGCAGAGGTGCCATCCCCGCTCCCTTTGGCGACGGAAAGCAAACGGTCGGCTTTTTTATGTTTTGCAAGCCACTACAGCCACTATTATCGACGTTGCTCTAGATGCTTTCAAGTTGCTGCTGCATCGGAACCTCGGATTGCCCACTGATCACATGGGCACGGCATGTCCTTATCTCTGCATAATCACAGCGATACCATGTGAGACGCCTACCCCAGTCCCAGATAAACTTTGCCGAGGTATATCGAGGTTGAGCTTTTTTGGCTGATGTACTATTATTGGAACTAAACAGCTGGCCTTTTTTCCCGGCCTCTTTTTCGTTTTTTCCGCCCCGCCGGAGGATCTCTCGCCGGTGTGCCACCAGTGTCTCATTGGACACAGACCTGAAGGTCTTGGCTCGCATGGGCCCGCAGATGCATGACCAAATTAGTGCTGTAGAGCCAAAACACCAACCCCGGGCGATTTCAAGGCCCAAATGCATTGAATATTGTTAAACTCATGATATAGTATCTGAAAATGCCCTTAATTACTGTCGCAACCGCCTCGTAGGGAGGCTTGCTATATCTTCAACCCCTACCTTTGTGGCGCCACCGCATTACGACCCCATCGCAACCCATTGTCCGAGGGTGGCCTGCATGAGCAAGCTTATCCTGCATAATCCAGCCCTTGCTCCTGCCGGAAATAAGGCATAGTAAGGGACCATGTAAATTCCATGTAGTTAAGCCATGTGACTAGACCATCCCCGCCCATTTCAAATTCTCATAAAAGATCATATCAGTCACGGCTTCAACCACAAACTTCATCGTAGATGTATCAGTAGCACAGGTGCGATGCACGTACAAGTTGCGGCCGTTTAAACGCATCTTTTTCTTGAAGAGCTTCTCCAGGTAGTCCAGGACCTGTTGTGAGTTGTTGTCTTGGCCAGTATAATCCGGAAAGTATTGAGAAAAGGAATTAAAAGAGAGCTTTGTTTCCAAGAGGTCGATCTTGTTAAAAAACAGTGTCACCGGTTTGTCGATAAAGTACTTTGAGTTGACGGTTTGCTCAAACACCCGCAGCGACTCGTCGATGCGACGCACGCCTCCGTCTTCGCGCAGGACCTGGTCAAACTCGGAAACGGCCACTACAAAGAGCACACAGGTGATATCGTCAAAGCAATGGATCCACTTTTTGCGCTCGACCCGCTGGCCGCCAACATCAATCACCGTCAACTCGTTGCCGCGGATATCGAAGGAGGCCTCGGTGATACCGGTGGTCTTGATCCGGGCTCGCAGAATATCATTGTCGTTTGCAGTGAAGTTAGGGTCGGCAAAGTCTGTGATCCGGGAAAAAAAGTAGGCAGTGTTCAATCCCGACGAAAACGCGTCTGAGTTGCGCTCCAGCAGCTGCCGTATGGCCGGCCAGCCCGCCCACAGCTGGCCAATTGCCATGGCGATGGTGGCGCGGTCCAGCATCTCGCCCGGCCGCAGCTTCGTCAACGGCTTCATGTGCTCGTTTTTGTCGAACTCGGCCTCGGCACTGTCCTTGCGGGCATGGCCCTGGGGATGATCTGCGATATGCTTCTGCAGGAACTCACGGGCCTCTTCGTCCTCCTCTAGAGCAACCACAACGCCAGTCGACAAGTCTAGAGACCGGATATAGCGGGCGTTGTCTGCCAAATTCCAGCCACGGTGTTGCGGGGGCTGGATCTGGATTTCATCGGCCAGGTCCAACAGATGCCGCATAGCCCGCAGGGTTTCCATCCAAATCAGTTTCGCATACTGGAATCGCTCGAAGTTATCAAACGATTGCCCGTAATTGATGCGCATTTGCTTGAACACAGTCGACTTGCCGCTTTCGCCAGTACCGAGAAACAGGGCTCGCTGGGGTGCGTCTTGGTGGCCCCGCTGGAGGGCTTTGTCTGCCTCTGCATTGAGGCGGGCCAGAATCCGTTGGCGTTCTTTGCGAGCTGTTTCCACAGTCGGGTCGACAGGTGACGATGCCACCGCTGTTTTCGTGCCTCCAAAGCAGCCCATTGTATTGAGGGTTCACCAAACAATCTGAGAAGAGGGTATATGCACTGTGGTGGGTCGGTTCCCGAAACGGAACATGCTGGGCTAGGGTGCCTGTTGTAGGTATTGAACTGAATGCTGGTGTTGACGCCGATTTCGTCCACCGAGAGAACCAGTTCTCAGGTATGTTTATTAACTGGGGCTATATGTGTTTAATTGTGGTTCTTTTGTGCCTTTTGCCTTGCTGCGTACCGCTTGGCTTGCTGCATGGTTCGGGCCGAGCTTTATAGCGTTGGCCTCTGTTTCGAAGTACTTCTGTAGTGTCTGCGGTGTTTCTGTGTTCCGTATTCTGTGTTGTATATTCTGTGTTTTGTGTTCTGTGTTCTATATTTCTACCGTTTAATGTCGTCTGTAAAACTATTGTGGTCGATACTGGAGGTTAGGCTGGTTGGGCCGGAGCTCGCTTACAGGACCCAATTGACATGTACAAGATAAGAGACAGTTGAGATAACCCCGCCATAGCCGCCAAATATAACATCCAACCCAAACGCGGAACGACAAAACCGACAAAATTCAACATCAGACCACAGCCGACGTCTACAATCTACAAAAAAACATCGACAAACGACAACTACACCGAGCAGCGGGCTATGCAGGCCGAGGAGGTGACAAACCGGCCATCGGCCAAGCAAAGTGAGGTATTTGGCCGCAGCAGTGGCGCGGACAGTCGGTGTGAAGTACTCGCACGACATCAATTGAGCTGCTCCTAACGTAAATCTAAGCCATTCAGAGGTCTTGGCGGGGTACCCGCCGTCAGCAAGTAGCAATGCAGGAAGCCCGAGGCAGCAAGCGTAAGCGTGAGACAATAGTGACCGTATAGCTACATGATACAAAAAAAAAAGGCTACAAAACGAGGCAATTCAGACAAGAACGCAAGCTCGCAGCCGGGGAGCCGCCTGGGCAGCCTGGTCAGTCACTGCCGGCCGTCTAAAACTCAACGAGTTCTCATGCAGACCCACAGGGCGTGGATGATGCCAGGGAACCAGGCAAAGCAGCACAAGACGATGTTGATGAGCAACTGAGAGCTGCAGCCGGTCTCAAAGTACACGGCCACGGGGGGAAGCAGAAGAGCAAGGATAATGATGCAGAGATCAGCCATGGTGCAGAGGGGATGAAGGGAAAGGCTGCTAAGCAGCAAGTCCCAAGTAGGGAACGCCTAACCCTGGAGAGCGGGACATGCGCAGCAGCTGCAGGGGACGGTATGTTGTCTTGAAACATTGCCCACCCAAAGGTGGGCAACGGTGATGAGGGCTTTTTGACTGGAGGTTTCACCTGGAATTGAGGTTCTGGAACCGAGGTTCAGCAGGAAGTGAGCACGACTTTAGTTTCAGAGTTTCAGACATTTTATACAGGCCAAGACAGCTAACAAGGCAACAGCTACAAGACAGCTAACAGCCACAAGACAGCTGACAGCTACAAAACAGGGGACAAAACAGGGGACTAAACAGGGGACTAAGCAGATCAAAGCAGCAGAGCACAATTAAACTAGATACACTAGCGCTAGACAAGGTTCTCGTCAAACCGAACCGCAGGGTTGTTTTCGATAAAGTCAAGCGAGACCTTGTGCCCCAGCAGTTCGCGGATATTAGCAACACCATACTTGATCATGGTGGGCCGCTCCAACGACAGACCAAAGCCAATGACGCGCATGTCCTTTGGCAGCCCCATGGACTCGAGCATTTCCGGCCGGAACAGCCCCGAGTTGCCGATCTCCACCCACTTGTTGAGTTTCGAGTGGAAGCCAAAGATCTCGAGACTGGGCTCGGTGTAAGGGTTGTATGCGGGCTTGAACCGCAGCTGGTGCACGCCCATCATGCCGAAAAACGCCTCCATGAAGCCGATGAGGTCGCCGAGTGTGAGGTTCCAGTCGGCAATCACGCCCTCGATCTGGTGGAACTCGGCCAAGTGCGTGGCATCCACGGCCTCGTTGCGGAACACCCGGTCAATCGAAAAGTACCGGGCCGCGCGCGGGTTCTTGGCCAGCGCATGCAGCATCCGCGCAGACACCGCGGTGGTGTGGGTGCGCAAAACAAGCCGGGTGGCCTCCTCCTCTTTCCAGGGGTACCGGTAGCCAATGGAGCCGAACTCGCCATCCTGATGCACGTTGCGGATATGCTCAAAGTAGACCTTGTCTTCGGGCAGCTTGCCCTTCTTGGGGTCCTTGATGTAGAAGGTGTCCTGAAGATCACGGGCCGGGTGCTGCTGAGGCACATAGAGGGCATCGAAGTTCCAGAAACCGGTATCAACATAAGGATCAGTGGCCATCTCGGTGAAGCCCATGGCAAAGAAGATCTGACGGAACTCCTCACGCACCTTGTTGAGCGGATGCAGGGCACCGGCTTTGGGATCGGCACCCTCGGCCTTGAAGTTGTAGGGCTTGAACGAGGCCTTGGCCCACTCGCCGGACTGCAGCATCTCGATCGTCAAGTCGGTTTCGAGCTTCTTGATGTCCAGGGCAAACTCGGGGCCCTTTGCAAGCTCGTACCACACCTGTTTTGTCTTTGCAATCAGCTTGCGTTTCTTGAGCTCGGCAAGCTCCTTGCTGGGCACCTTGGAGCTATCGGCAACCACCTGCTGCAGCACCTCCTTGGTGGGATCACTTTCCACGCTATCAACAACGGCCACCAGTGTATCGCCCTGGTTTTTCACCCAGCCGTTCTTGAACGCCCGCTGCTGGCCCACCTTGCCCTGCGGGCCCAGGACTTTAGCGACGTCGGCGATCTTGAGGCCCTCGACACCCTTGACCACCTCATCAAACAGCCGCTTTTCATGGGAGCCGTTTTGGACCACATCCTCACCCTCGGCCGTGAGCTGCCAGTCCTCTTTCTCTACGGGCTTGGCCACGATCATGTCTTTATCGGCGAGAGATGTGACGGCGGCCTGCATGGCGACCGCATCGACGTCGGGGAACGCTTGTTTTGTGTTGGCAATAGAGCCTTTATCCAAGGCAGCCAAAATCCTCTGCGGCAGTGACATTATGACAAAACTGACTCTGACTCTTCCTGTCAGCGCCAACTCCCAGCGACGTCGCTCCAAGGAAGTCCAGGCAAAGTCTCAGATAGTCAGGTCTGACAGTCTCACTGACGAAAGTCCCAGGCAAGAGTGAAGTCAGCCAAGAAGCTAGCGAAGTCAGTCAAGTCAGGCGATGAGCGACATCTCCTCGGACAACCTGCCGAGCTCCAGCGACGAGGATGAGCGCCGCGTCAAGTCGTGCGGCATCGCGCAGATCCCAGAGGTCCCGAAACCAATTGTGCCCGAGCAGCAGGCGCCGGAAATGCAATCGTTTTGGCAGAGCCATCCGTTGGCAGACTTGGAAGACCTTTCCATGGACGAGCTGAACTACCGGCTTGAATGGAGCCAGCAAGTGCAACAAGAGCTTGGAAAAATGCTGGAAAGTCTGGAACAGCAACATGAGGCGGAATGGATTGCCAAGGAACGGCTTCTTGACGAGCTGCTGCGCAGCCGGATTGCCGATGCTCCTATAGTTGAGTAGCATGCTCTATTGTTATGTAGCACGATCTATTGTTATTTAACAGATATGACAGGCACTACCTCTCGGCTAGGCCGTACATAGCAGGCACTACGCAGTAGACATCTAGATACTATAAGCTATTTTTCACCCTTGATGGCCTTTTTCACAATCTTCTCAACAGCCTCCCAGTCGTCGGACGGCAGCTGCGTCATGACAATACCGGAACCAAAGTAGTTCTTGATGTCGTTGAGAACATGGTAGCTCTTCTCGTCGTGCACAAACGAAATGGCAACGCCCACGCGGCCAAACCGACCCGTGCGGCCAATGCGATGCAGGTACGTCGACGGGTCTGCCTTGCCCTTGGCGTCCACCGGCAAGTCGTAGTTGACGACCATGGAAACGGTAGGAATATCAATGCCGCGGGCCAGCACGTTGGTGGTGATGAGCACCCGGGAGCGGAACTCGCGGAAGTCGTCAATTAAGCGGTCGCGGTCCTTGGTTTCCAAATCGCCATGCAGCAGCGACACCTTGTGGCCCTCGGCAGTCATGCGCTTGTACAGCTCGTCGGCCACCCGGCGGGTCTGCACAAAGATGATCGACGACGAGATGGTCAAGAGGCCGTACAGGTTCACCAGGGCATCGAACTTGGCCGCGTCGTCGGCACAGTCCATGTACAGCTGCTTGATGGCGTCGACGTTAAGCTCGGTGTGCTGGAGGCGGATCTCGTTGGCGTTGGGCACAAACTTGAGCGCGTACTGGTAGACGTCGTCGGGGAAGGTTGCCGAAAACAGCACAATCTGGGCAGTAGCAGGCAGCAGCTTCTTGACCCGCAGGCACTGCGAGCCCATGCTGGCCTGGTCCAGCATGTTGTCGGCTTCGTCCAGCACAAAGATCTGCAGCTTGGACAGATCCAGCTGCTTGCGGCGCACCAGCTCCAGCACCGTGCCGGGGGTGCCGACCACCACCTGCTTGTCGACGCGGGCGTCGCGCTCGGTGGAGTTGGGCACCGCCAAGTGCGTGGTGATAGCGGTATACTTGCCCATAGTTGCCACCACGTCCATTGTCTGGCGGGCCAGCTCGCGGCTGGGCGACAAACACAGCGCCTGGGTGGTGGGGATGGAGGGAATCACCCGCGACAGCATCGTCAGCGCAAACGCGGCCGTCTTGCCAGTACCAGACTGGGATTGGCCGATCAGATTCTTGGGCGGGTTGCTGAGCAGCAGCGGCAGCGCCCGTTCCTGGATCTTGGACGGCTTGGCAAACTTCATGGCATAAAGGCCCTTGAGCAGCTCGTTGGAGAGACCCAGCTCCTCAAACGACTTGACGCTGTACAGCAGCGAGTTGGGGTCAGCCTGGAGATCGGCGAGCTTGACTTTCACTTCATAGTCATTTTTCACCAGCCGTTCTTGCGATTCTTCAGGCTTTGATTCAGTCTTTGATTCAGACTTTGATTCAGGCTTGGACTCAGATTCAGACTCAGGCTTGGACTCAGTCTTTGATTCTGCCTCAGAATCAGGCTTGGCCTCAGGCAAATTAGAAGCACCCTCTTTGGCCTCGACCTTGGCGGGCTCGGCGGCAGGCGACGATGCGCCCAGATTCAGTTTATCCAGTCCGGCCAAAGGATTGTCGGTCATGACAAACGCAGTTTCTCCCACCCCACCCTAACAACCCCAGAAAATGAAGTGGTGGATCTCGGCCGCCGCAGTGACGGCAGCAGCAGTGGCATTTGCCGTTTTCAAATTGCAAACGCTTCTCATCTACCCATCGAGCTTCCCAGAAGGTAGCCGAACTCACGTCGACACCCCCAACATGTTCAATATGCCCTATGAAGAAGTGTATGTGCCCACCAGCGACGGCGAGAAGCTGCATGCGTTTGTGATGGCCCACCACCCGCCAAGCCCAAAGACCATCATTATGTTCGGCCCCAATGCCGGGAATATGGGCCACTCGCTGCCATTGGCCCAGCTGTTCTACGAGCAGATGGACTATAACGTGCTCACGTGGTCGTACCGCGGCTACGGGAAGTCTACGGGCACGCCCGGCGAAAAGGGCATCAAGCTCGACGCAGAGGCCATTCTCGACTACTTCAAGTCCAGCCCGGACCTCAAGAATACAAGAGCCATTGTCTACGGCCGTAGTCTGGGCGGAGCCGTCGGCATCTACTTGGCGTCGCTGCCGGCTGCAAAGGACGTCGTGGCCGGCCTGATTGTGGAAAACACGTTTTTGAGCATCGCAAAGTCGGTGCCCAACGTCATGCCGATCGCCGCCCCGTTTGCCCGCTTCTTGACCGAGCGCTGGGAGTCTGAAAACACCATCAAACTGCTGCCAAAGTCGTTGCCATGCCTGTTTCTGGCAGGCGGAAAGGACGAGCTGATTTCTGTTTCCGACTTCAAGGAGCTGTATGGCATCTGTCCGTCGGTAACCAAAATCCGCAAGGTCTATGTCAATGGCACTCATAACGACACGCCCATGCAGGACGGCTATTGGCATGATATCCGCGAGTTCCTCCTGCGCGTGCAGCCAGAGGGGGTTTAGAGCTTCTATTTATACAAGTTAGACCAGTCCATTTTTAGTACGCCTGAGAGCCAGCACGAGACCGCGCCCGAGCCCTAGCCAGGCTAGATTTCGAGGATCAGATGGTAGAGCATGGGGGCTCGATCACGATATTACCAGCTCGCTCTTCACTACCCTACGAATCCTGTCTACCCCATATCTACTACTATCAGCTGCTATCTGCTACTAGCAGCTACTACATACTACTATCACCTAGTAGCAGCTACTATTTACTACTACACAAGGCAACCTTTTTTCCAGGTACCAAACTCCACAGAACCACCATACCACACACCACACCACCAACCACCGCCGATCAAAGCACAATTATTGAGGCATTTTTTCGCCGTGCCCGCGGTATGCAATTCTGAGACATGCCTCGATCTCATGCAGCCGAAATTTTGAACATGCTTCGCGTTGCCATGCTGATATTTAGACAAGGCAGAAGCCGCCACAGCAACCCCTTCCAAGTTCAAGCCAGTTTAATTTTAATTCAAGGAGTGCTAAATCTACATCCGTTTTACTATATCTGCCGGGCCAATGCACGTCGCCATTCCTGGACCGCTAGGCCGTCACCCGGGTGACAGAGCTCCAAAAGGGGTATTAGCGACTCGCTAGATCGGGGATTCCCGCTGCGCGATTTGCCTAAAATAGCAGAAAATATTCCAACCACATGCCACAAACATGCCCCGATTTTGACCCGGCAAACCAGCCGCTGTGGAATGTATGCCGAGTTGCCTATTCGGTAACCTTGCTGCAAGGTGCCCCCGGCTTGGCCGAACTGCATGAAGCCGAGCTCTCTCCACTCGGTTTCATATTCATAGCCTATGCATGTACGAATAGTTTAAAAGCATAAATCATCTATCTTGTTACCTTAAGCGACTTAAGAGAGCCTGGTGGGCAGAGCGCCCGCCAACTCGTTAAATGGGCCCGCTAGCTCAAAATTCGGTACCACGCAGCCACCCTGTAAGGTATCTTACGCGCCTGCCCAGGTCACTTTCCCAAAAGGGTACGAAGAGGTGCATTCTGCATACGCAGCTAGGAAAAAAGATAGACGGGGGACTAGCCGCTTTGGCGGTTGCGACTGGCCTCAACCAAACCGAGACAGCTGGAGTTGGAAAATCATTTGTACTTGCCAGAAAACCCAGAAAAACAGCACAAACATTAACCTCGCGTCGATCTATCCGAGGTGGTGTGGTGGTGACGACTTTGGAGCTTGCATATGCCACTTGCATAATTGTGTTACTTCCCTGCATAAATTCTGCAGGTGCCGAAAACAACTTACCCAGAAAAAAAGAAAACCATAGGCCTCGTGTGGGAAAAAACAGGCGTATAATACTTACTTGGTAGCCTAGCTCTCCAAAAAAACGTAACAGACGTATTCAAAGGACCTTTTTACGACGAAAAATTTCGACATGCATGACCAACTCTCAAAGATGTGAGACATTGTTGCATGAACGGGCAGCAGCGGAATTTGACCTCGATACCTCGGCAAAGTCCTGGCACGTCGAAAACTAGCTCTATTTTCTTGAACCGGTTTCAATAGAAAGTTTATGGCTGTTGTCGCCTCACTGGCCCCATCCGCCTCCTCCGGCGTAGCCTGGACTGGCTTTAGCGTCGGCTAGGCAGGCAGTGACGCGGGCCATCTCGCATGAGTAAAATTGAGACCTTAGACAGGCATATGCCAAGTCATCTCTTGTTTACTGCCGCGCGTCAACCGCCAGACCCTCAAGTCAGGGAAATAAAAACTAGACTTTAAATACATGGTTTGACGATTTGTCTATTATGTATCAATTAAACGACCTCAGGAACCCGACCTGCAGCTCCAATGCCCCCGTCGGGATACCTCTTGGTCGCCACCTGCAGAGCCTCCTTTATCTTAGAAAGCCGTGCAGGAGGGTCTCATGCAGGAGGTATTTGGCAATGTCTCAGAATTTCTGCAGTTAGTTTGCTCTCCTACATGCCGCTCAACATTCTGCCAGCTGCACCCATGCAAGCGGACAATAAACACTGCCGTATCGGTTCGCACACCGATAGCCAATTTTGGATGATCCCTAGTCCACGACCGTCTCCCCCTGATGAACTCGGAGGAGCCTACATAGGAGTGTTCGCTCCTCCTGAGACTACTGAGAGTATTTCTGTAAATCCTGCTGCACTGGCCACCGGGTCCATACCTGGAAAGCTTTCTGGTAAGGAAGCATCGGCCAACTTAGAACTCCCCCGCCCTCATTCTGCTCCTGCGAGCTCAGACTCGGCCAGTCCCCGCGACGAAGAGGCCCCAAAGCACCCCCGGCCGGACGTTCCCGATGAGGCGAACTGCTCCAACGATAGCTCAACTACCGCGTCGTCTATGGACAGGGACGTGAGCAACGAGAGTATTATCGACTCAAGCAAGTCCGCCAATAAGCAGTTGAGTGAGCACGAGACCACTCGGAAACGCCATCGCACCCGCCGGTCTTGCGGCGTTTACGAGGGCAGCCACAAACGGCGTCGGCCTGAGCACAAGAGTTCCAAGGCGACATCCAAGAGATACCATCACAGTGAAACTACACCCACCGCGTCTATGCATGCCCCTCTGAAATACAGCGTGGACCCCCTGGGCCAGGAGGCCCTCCCCGCAATTACCCCTGTCATGGAGTCCAACGAGTACTGGCAGGAAAACGTCGCTGCGGTCCTATCGGAAGCCTCTGCCTCCACTGCGCCACCAGAGGGCCAGGTTGCTGCACCGCAGCATCCCGACCCCTACTACTATCACGGCTACTCTGGAGATTTCTCCTACTCCTCGGCACCCCCTGGCGACACGGGTCTACCTCCACCTGTCCCCCAACGGGTAGGACAAGCATCTCCTGAGTCGCTACACCAGTTGACGACAGGAGGTCACATCCCCGGCCACGTTTCCGGCCATGTGCCAAGTCATGTATCGGGCCATGTGTCTGGCGGCCATGTTTCAAGATCCATACATGGGAGCCACATTCCCGAGAGCTACGGTGGCCAAGGCTTCGGCGGGCCGGTTCCCAGCGGTCATATCCAGGGTCCTCATGTAACTGGCCCCCCTGTTGCTCCTCATGTTGCAGCCTCCCATGTTGCAGGGCCCCTTGGCGGCAGCGTTCTCTCGCCACATTGGGCTCAACGACCCGGCGGGCCGGTGTCCAGCCCTCCACAAGAATATTGCACCCAAGACTATCGCCTTCAAGAGTACCGGTCTCAGGACTACAGAGCGCAGGAGTACCGCCGACACATGCATTCCCATGCTCGTGGGATCTCGCGCACGCCGGAACTGATGTCTATGTCTCATTCTCGCAGCTTTGCACCGTTTCCTCACGGGGCAGCAGTGCATGGCTACGATTATGAGGAAGAAATGCCTATGCTCAATGGTGCCAGCATGATGGGACCACCCGAGCACGTGTCGTATGAGACCTACTATCGTGATCCTCCTTTGCCCAGTCTGCCCAGCATGGCCCACCCCGCGAGCGCATACTCGCCGGGCTTGCAAGGGAGCAGCGGGTTCCAGCCACCTTATGGGGCTGCGGTGCCTCCTGGTTCCATGCAGCCGCCCAATTCCGGCATGCCCGCACCACACTCACAAGCTCCAAAGACAAGGCTAGTGCCTGAGAAGATGTCGCGGATCCCTGTGCGGGAGAAGCAGCTTCCTTCCAAGCGTACCCGGCGACCGAAGAAGTACGCTGATCTGACACCACCACGCGAAGCTATGCTGCCAGCACCTGATGAAGTGGCACGGGAGTATGCGCAGATCACTGTAGACGCCTACCGGCGCCGTCGTCATTCCAATACCAGCAGCAGCGACGGTGATGGTGCCAGCGGAGGCGCGACCAGCAAGGCTGGAGACAATACCAGCGGAGCTATTGGTGGATTAGGTGGCAGCGCCGACAGCAAGGTTGATGCCAGCGGGGCTATGGGTTTAGGTGGAGACAGCAATGTTCCAGGCAATGGAGCTGGTGAAACTGGCCGAGCTGGTGCCGACAAAACTGGCCCGTTGCCTCCAATCAAGGACAGGGCATTATTGGAAGCACAGCTAGCCGAGATCGGTCTATCCACATCCACCATGGACTCGGTGAGCCAGTCCGGAGAGGTGCGGCAGCTGGTGATGCGGCCCAAGTTCACGCTGGAAGAGGACCTGTTGCTGCTACGGCTGCGCGATGAGGAGCGGCTACCTTGGGCGGCCATTGCCAAGTTCTACCCCACGCGAACGGCCAAATCACTGCAAGTCCACTACCAAACCACTGTGAAGCAGCTTTCCCACGAGGAGTGGGAGCGGTCGGCGGATAGACAGTTGCTGGCGCTGGTGTATGAGCACGAGCGCATGATGTGGGAGCTGGTGGCCCGCCGGCTTGGCGCACGCTACTCGGTTGCGTCTTGTCGTCTGCGGTACATGTCGCTTTGTTCGAACCAGCGACGGGCCCTCGACGAGTTCCTGGACGTGATGCGGGGTTCTGGCAGCCCGAGAAATACCAACGCTAACGCTAATGCCAGTGGCAACGCCACCGGTAACGCCAGCGGCAACCCCGGAGGAGATGCTGGCGGAGACGCCGACAACGCCTATGGCAGTGTCGATGGCGACGGTGCCACCGGGAGTGTCGGGTTCAAGCACGAAGACAGTTCCGAGGAAGGTACGTCGCCGGAACACGAGCCGCGGCCGCGTCGCAAAACGCGCCATCGCCGATCGTAGGCACAGAGACCAGCAAGTTGGCAGTGGCAACAAGGTAGTGAGATGTAGAAGCGAAAGTTGCAGTTTATTTAAGATGGAATTATCAGCGTACATTTAGTTGAAGCGGTCCAGGGTTCAACGGTGGAAAAAGTGCCGTGAAAAGTTACTATAAATTATTTACCGTTGCGGTATTTTACGCCAGATCGCCGGCGGCATTTTCTGTAAGATCGCCAGATTACCGGTGGCATTTTCTGCACGCCAGATCGCCGACAAGATCCCAGCTTCGATGCATTAAATATCGTGTTCCCTTGTGGGTCCCAATCTGCGCGGTGGGCTGCACCCTAGCCCCGAGTCCGTATTTCTTCGCGACGGAAACCTCCATGTGGCTTCATCTGTCATGATTGAATTCACGCATACCCCCCCTGCGCCGCCTACGCCCGCGTCGTCCACGGCCACGGGTGTGCGCACGTCGGCGTTGCCGTCGATTAAAAATGGCGATCTTATCGCCGAGGGTGCTGGAGCCAAGTCGTTTTCCAACACGATTCTTTTGGGTCTCCTGACCTCGGCGCCGCTGTATGTGAGCTGGAAGGTTGGCGGCGGCATTTTCACGTTTGCGTTCTTTTTCGTGCTATTTGCGATCCCCATTCTGATGGCGTACTGGACGTTTGCGTCGACGTTTTCGCCGCGGATCAACGAGAAATGCAAGCTGCCCAACCGCGGAGTCGAGCACTATCTCGAGTTCCACGACCCTGAGCTGGCGCAAAAGTACCGGGGCCAGAACAAGATCCCCATGGAGACCTTCCAGGAGCTGTACTTTGAGAACAAGGTATCGTTCAAGGGCGATGCTCTCGATGTGCTGGAGGAGCGCTACGACTGGGCCAGTTTCCGGTTCACGTGGAGCCTGTTCAAGTTCTTTTTGACGGGAATGATGCCCGAGGTGATCTTGCACTCGCGCTCGCAGGACGAGGAGCAGGTGCGCGACCACTACGACCGCGGCGACGACTTCTACGCCTGGTTCCTGGGCCCTCGCATGATCTACACCTCGGGTGTGATTGGCGACCAAAACAAAGAGGAGACTCTGGAGCAGCTGCAGGACAACAAGCTGCGCGTTGTCGCCGAGAAAATCGGCGTCCAGCCCGGCGACGAGTGCCTGGACCTCGGCTGCGGCTGGGGTACCCTGGCCCGCTTCCTGTCCACTCAGTACGGCGCCCATGTGACCGGTATCACTCTGGGCAAGAACCAGACCGCGTGGGGCAACGGCAACCTGCGCAAGGATGGTATCCCCGCCTCGCAGTCGCGCATTCTGTGCATGGACTACCGCGACACTCCCGTGCCCCCTAAAAAGTACAAGCGCATCACTGCTTTGGAGATGTCCGAGCACGTTGGCGTGCGCAAGTTCGGCTCGTTTTTGCAGCAGATCTACGACATGCTGGACGATGACGGTGTTTTCTTCCTCCAGTACTCGGGTCTCCGCAAGTCGTGGCAGTACGAGGACCTGATCTGGGGTCTGTTTATGAACAAGTACGTGTTCCCTGGTGCCGATGCCTCCACGCCTCTGGGCTGGACCGTCGACAAGCTTGAGGGCACTGGCTTTGAGATCACCAGCATCGACACCATCGGTGTTCACTACTCGGGCACCTTGTGGCGCTGGTACCGCAACTGGATGGGCAACAAGGACAAGGTTGTGGCCAAGTACGGCGTCAAGTGGTTCCGGATCTGGGAGTACTTCCTTGCCTCGTCCACGATCATTTCTCGCCAGGGCTCGGCCACTTGCTACCAGATCACCATGCGCAAGAACCTGAACCAGGTCCACCGCGGTGAGTTCATTGACCGCGAGTTTGGTTTGCAGGTGCCCCAGCCTGCTGCCGGCAACAAGTGGCTCAAGGAGGATTTCTAAACTGTAGCTAGGTACTTCTAAACTGTAGCTAGGTACTTCTTGAACTGCTGCTTGATGCTAGAGCCTCGCAATATTGATAGCCACTTACTAGCCGACTCAAGGTCGCTAGACCTGTATAGCAAAAATCGATGGCTAGTGCTATGAATGGCTACTACTGCCCCTCGGGAAGCGCTTCTCTACCTAACGCTTTTTACGAGGCTGCGGAGGAGGAGTGCGGGGCCGCAGCGAGTCGATCTGCGCATTTACAGGCACGCGTTGGCGGCTGCGGAAGTGCCCCGGCTCCACATTGTCGACCAGCACGTCCGGTCCCATCATCACCCAGCCAGGACGCAGTCGCACCGGCACGGTTTCGGGAGTATGCGCCAGCACGACGTGCATGCGACGCGACATGAGGCTGAAGTTCTCGATCAGCTCGTACATCTTCTCGGGCACCACGTTGACCTTGCTGCCCGGCTCCTCGACGATCACATCGATATCGACGTTGCAGTTGATCAGATTGCCATCCTCGCTGCGACGCAACGTGCCCTTTAGCCCCATCAGACAATGCCACGACGTCGACCGTAGCAGCTGCTCGGGCACAGTGGGCGGCATGTGCGGCGAGTCAGGGCTCGTGACCATGTACACGATGTCCTCGCTGCGGCGGAACCCCCAGTGCTCGAGCGCGCGGCGGCCGTCATCCAAACGCGAAGTGGGTACCCACAGAAAGATCAAGCTCGGGCGAGGCGTGACAGCGCCTATGGGCAGCTCGCACAGCGCATTAAGGGGCGGCAAGCCCGGCACACAGCCGTGGACCATCACCACGTCAAACTGGGTGCCCTGGCTGGCCATGCTGGACAGGCAGTGGGCGAGTGATGCCGGCCCGCACCTGCGGCCCATGGGATTAATGGCATTCGCGAGATTATGCTCGCGCTTGAGCTGATGGAGAAGCTGCAGTTTGGGGTACCCCACAAACGGGTCGGCGATGTTCTGCACGTGGGTCTGCGGAAACAGGCCAGTATGCAAATAATAAAGGTTATAATCATTGCCGAAGTTCGGCGAGGCCATAAGGCGACGATATTCGTCGCTGGAAACAGCCGTGACTTTGGGGGCGGTCGAGTGCATATGCAGACGCAGCGGGTCCTGCAGGGACTTAAGCGGCCCGCTGGGCTTGAATCTGCGCGGGTTGACCCTAGTCGGCGGACCGAACACTTCAATTTGGTTGATTTTAGTGAGTTTATTGGTTTCAGAAACTATATTTATGCTTGAATGCATGGCTTTTTTGACGAGTTTTGGGGGAAATTTAACAAATGTGACAGGTCACATTTGTTCACTGACAGACTAAGACCGGACCCGGCTGTGATATTGTGACAAAATGGGACACTGCGACGAAATGTGACAAGTCAATTGTGACACGTCGTTTTTGCTAGGGTTGAGATATTTATAGATCTCAAAGACAATTTTTTTCCAAACTACAAAACTCAACAATAACAAGCACAGTTCAGCTCGTTTAACTACCCCCATCGCCGAAATTAAACCTCGCAAGTGACTAATGTGGCAGCCACGAGGAAGTACGCTCCCTATCACTGACAACGATAACGCGCACGTGAAACAGAAGCGAAAAATGTCCAACGTCCTGAGCATCCGCAGCGGCCGACTGGTTGGCGCCGTGGTGCTGTGCGTGCTTCTTTTAGTGTTTTTCGCGAGCTCCAGCGGCAAGCTAAACCTTAATTTGCCGGCTCACACGAGCCATCCCCTGGACAAGACCAGCGCGGCATCGGCCGACGCCGGCAGCGCGTCGTCGTCGTTTGAGTGCACCAAGTCGTTTGATGGCAAGAAGCCCATCACGCAGTACGTGGTGATGATCGATGCTGGCTCGTCGGGCTCGCGCGTGCACGTGTACGAATTCAACAACTGCCAGCAGATGCCTCGGCTGGTCAAGGAGGAGTTCAAGATGATCGACGGCGGTCTTTCCAAGTACGCGGCCGACCCTGCGCAGGCTGCCGCGTCGCTGGATGTGCTGCTGCAGGTCGCCTTGGACACGGTGCCTGCCGACATGCAGAAGTGCACGCCGATTGCCGTCAAGGCCACTGCTGGTCTGCGCAAGCTTGGCGAAGAGAAGTCCAAGTTGATTTTGGATGCTGTCACCGAGCATCTCACCAACGACTACCCGTTCCCGATTGTTGAGAATGGCGTTACGATCATGCCCGGCGAGGAGGAGGGTGTGTATGCGTGGGTGACTGCCAACTACTTGTTGGGTAACATCGGCACTCCCGAGGATACCCCCACAGTTGCTGTTTTCGATCTTGGCGGTGGTTCTACGCAGATTGTGTTTGAGCCCAAATGGAAGGATACCAACAAGCAGCTGACCGACGGCGACCACAAGTTCAAGCTGAGCTTTGGCGGCCGCGACTTTACGTTGTACCAGCACTCGTACCTGGGCTACGGGCTGAACGAGGCGCGGTCCAAGATCAACGCGCTTGCTGCCAGCACGCAGCTGTCTAATGGCGGCAAGACGCCAGCCAAGCTCGTGCACCCGTGCCTGCCTCCGGGCACCAAGCAGACGTTTGAGGTCGATATCCCCGACGGAACCACCACCCAGTCGGGTCCTGGCCAGACCAAGAAGGAGCTGGTGTTTAGCGGGCCCGAGCAGGCTTCGGGGCTGCAGTGCCGGTCGCTTGCCGAGAAGATTCTGGCCAAGGACGCGGTGTGCGCGAACCCGCCCTGCGCGTTTGACGGCGTGCACCAGCCGCCGCTGTTTGAGGCGTTCCCGCGTGACTCGGACATGTATGTGTTTTCATTCTTTTACGACCGCACGTTCCCGCTGGGCATGCCCAGCACGTTTTCGCTCGACGATCTCAAGGATCTCACCAACAAGGTGTGTGCCGGTGCCGACGCTTACAGCTCGTTTGAGGCGATCCCCGGCGCCATTGATGCGCTAACCGAGAACCCGGACTGGTGTCTTGATTTAAGTTATATGTTGACTTTGCTGCGGACCGGGTACGACATTCGCGGCGCTCGCGAGGTGCGGATTGCCAAGAAGATCAACAACAACGAGCTTGGATGGTGTTTGGGTGCATCGCTGCCGTTGTTGGACGGCACCGACTGGAAGTGTCGCCAAGTTTAAGGGTGGATGGCCCCCTTTAAAGACGATCACTTCCACAGTTTACAGTACCTATAGACGGCTTTTCTTTAAAATTACGCTTATATTCGATCCCCGGCAAAGCGGTGGAGCGCGTCCCGACCCGTTAGTCAGGGCGCCACTATATAACTAAGCCGGAAAATTTTCCATGCTTTCAAACTCTTCATCATGACCGAACTTTCGTCGGATATGCAAAAGCTGTCTGTGGGTGGCGACGCGCCCGTTGCGCCCCCCAAGGCTAAGGCCGCCTACGTGCCTCCTCACCGGACCGGCAAGGGCGAGCCTCGTGTGGCGCCGCCGCCCGTGCGCGGCTCGGTGCACCGTAATTATGGCTACTCGTCGTACGACAACGACTCGCGCCGGGGCGGCGGCCGCGACTTTGGCCGAGGCGGCTACGGCCGCGACCGTGATTTCGGCAGCCGTGGTGGCCGCGGCGGGCGTGACCCGCACAGCAATGCCGCCGGCCGCTTCTCCAACGGCGAGCACATTCCTGGCCAGGCCAACGAGCGCCTGGAGCTGGAGCTGTTTGGTACCGCCGACAATGCCGCCTTCCAGAGCACCGGTATCAACTTTGACAACTACGACGAGATCCCCGTCAAGGCCAGTGGCGACGACGTGCCCGAGCCCGTGACCACGTTTGAGGCGCCTCCCCTCGAAAAGCACCTGCTCACCAACATCTCGCTGGCCCGCTACAACAAGCCCACGCCCGTGCAAAAGTACTCGATTCCCATTGTTGCTGCCAAGCGCGATCTGATGGCGTGCGCGCAGACCGGTTCGGGCAAGACCGGCGGCTTTTTGTTCCCCATTCTGTCGGAGATGTTCTTGGCCGGCCCCTCGCAGCCCGCCAACGGCCCCGCGCCCGGCTCGTCTCAAAAGGCGTACCCGCAGGCGCTGGTGCTCGCGCCCACCCGCGAGCTTGTGTCGCAGATCCACGACGAGGCCAAGAAGTTCTCGTACCGCTCGTGGGTGCACCCCTGCGTTGTTTACGGCGGTGCGGACATCCGCACCCAGCTGCAGCAGATCTCGCGCGGCTGCGACCTGCTGATGGCCACCCCCGGCCGTCTGGTTGACCTGCTGGAGCGTGGCCGCATCTCGCTGGCCAACGTCAAGTACCTGGTGCTGGACGAGGCCGACCGGATGCTGGACATGGGTTTCGAGCCCCAAATCCGCCGCATTGTCGACGGCGAGGATATGCCCAGCGTGCAGGACCGCCAGACGCTCATGTTCTCGGCCACGTTCCCGCGCGAGATCCAGATGCTGGCCGGCGACTTCCTCAAGTCCTACATCTTTTTGTCGGTTGGCCGGGTCGGCTCCACCTCGGAGAACATCACCCAGCGCATCGAGTACGTCGAGGACGAGGACAAGAAGAGCTACCTGCTCGACTTGTTGCCCTCGGCGTCGCAGGGCCTGGTCCTGGTGTTTGTGGAGACCAAGCGCATGGCCGACAACCTGTGCGACTTTCTGCTCAAGCAGCAGATTGCTGCCACGTCCATCCACGGCGACCGCACCCAGTTTGAGCGTGAGCGCGCCCTCGACTGGTTCCGCTCGGGCCGCACGCCCATCATGGTGGCCACTGCGGTTGCTGCGCGTGGTTTGGATATCCCCAACGTCACGCATGTGATCAACTACGATCTGCCGTCGGAGATCGACGACTACGTGCACCGCATTGGCCGTACTGGCCGTGCCGGTAACGTGGGCATTGCCACGGCGTTTTTCAACCGCGGCAACCGCTCGATTGCCCGCGACCTCATCGACATTCTCAAGGAGGCCAACCAGGAGGTGCCTGCCTTTTTGGAGTCGGTGGCCCGCGAGGGCTCGGGCCGCGGCGGCGGCGGCGGCGGCGGCGGCCGCAGCCGCGGTGGTTCCAGCCGTGACTGGCGTCGTGGCGGCGGTGGCGGCCATGGTGGCTCTAGCGGTGGCTACGGCGAGTCGAGCTACGGCGGCGGCTACGGCGGTGGCTATGGCAGTGGCTATGGCGGCGGCTACGGCGGCGGTGGCGGCTGGTAAGCGGTGCCTGCAGTGCCTGCCTTGTTTCAGTTGTGTTTCAGTTTTCAGTTGTGTTTCAGTTGAGATGAAACCAATTTCCTGATTGCCTGATGAACCTGATGAATGCCGTGTTGATGAAATTGATCCTGGCCGGGGCTTTATCTGCTGCCCTCCAGGAAAGCAACCCTCTAAAAGAAAGGACCCGCTTAGCGGCTGGTAGGAGACGTCCCACGTGCCTTTGAGCCTTTAAAGGCTCCGAAAAAGCGTTCCAACGCTAATAAAACTCTACGGAGACTTATTTATTATTTTTCGGTCACTGCATGTGGACGTACATAGATGAATCGGTAATAGCCGTATGCACTTCTGTTGGCTTTTGCCTGTTTTGTTAGCTGCCTTTGTGGCCTTGCCTTGTGGTTCTATTGCCTTTGGGCAGTTAACTATGCTGAGATCGGAGTCGATTATGGTACAGGATTATGGCGCCATAGCCAGGACCAAGCTTCTCTGTGGGATCGATCACGTGCAGTGGTTCTCGGAGGTACGGACAAATCGGACAAATCCGTGACTAACATCAGTGAAGATCTCGGAACCAGATGCTGCTTGGCACCGGAACTAATTTAAACGATGCAGGTAGTGAGTTAATAGCGGGCATATATCATTGATTATAAGTTTGTTTGGAATTGCCGAAACCGAGCCTGTTGTTGGGGTCGATATTGCCGCTCGATTCAAGCGAATGAGTTCCCCACGCGCCGCGGTGCCCCGCGCCCTTTGTGCTGCAGCTGCACCAATGGGGCAAGTTTATTTTAAGGAGCTTCAGGCGCTGATAGGCCAAATCGATGTATAAAAATGCTCGACAATGAAAATATATACATGATACTTTCTATTTAATGTGGTTGGTAGCCCCGCACCCCTCAATATCAGCACTTTTGTCTCGGACATCCCCGGGTCATCCGGGAAACCCCCAACCCAACGTATAGTCAACATGCGGTTTGATGAAAATTTGTCCGTCACGTGGGCTATCAAATTTTTTCCTGACCAATGATTGCGTGATTAGACCTTCCGAGGCGGGAAAACTGACTGCAGCAAGGAGGCGGAGCGCTTACTCATCTGCATATGGCCGAGGGCGTGCTCGGGCAAAAAGAGCCGAAAATGGATGCAAAGCCGGTCAAAAAAAGATTAAAGCGTGTTGTTTCAACAGGGAAAATATCCCATGCCATCGAGAACCACTGATCTCTGCAGGGCCCACATCTTGATGCTATTTCAAGCAAGCAACCGACGCGAGATATCGTTTTAGAACTGCATATGCAGTATGCAGCAATAACCGCACGCAGATGCCCCTGGAATGACTAACTCCCGAATATAAAAGTGCCTTGTTCGCCCCCTTCGATCTTCTTCTCATCCAAATGCAGTACTCCATTGTTGCCCTGACTCTTGTCTCCGCTGTCTCTGCTGCCGTCTCCAACGGCACTGCCGGTGGTGTCTCTAACGGCACTGCTGGTGGCGTCTCCAACGGCACTGCCGGTGGTGCTTCCAACGGTACCGCCGGTGGTGCTTCCAACGGCACTGGCGCCGCTGGCCACAACGGCACCTCCACTGCCGGCGCCGGCAACGGTGTCCAGGCCGTCTCTGTCGGTGCTGCCGCTGCCGTCATTGCTGGCGCTGCTCTCCTGCTCTAAGTGTGTTAAAAACAATCGATTTTAATTTTTATCACACCTTGTAAGTTATGAGCCGCCGCTTGGGCGTGTATACAATACTATAATTTAAATAGTCCAAGGAAATTCGGTTTGCAGAAACAATTTGAACGAGTCGTTCGAGCTTTTTAGCTATTTTCATAGCTTCCCCGCAGTTTGTGAGTTAATTATGGGTCTATGGAAGGGGCATTTTTAGCTATGGGGGGCTTGGCGGTGGCAAATGAAATTTCTCGATGCGCTAGTTGGGGATGCGCTACTTAGCGGCTCTACTCAAGCAGGCTCGGCCGGGCTGCCGCAGTCCTCTCATGACTAACCGGACCCTGCCGAAAGGTCAAGGCAGCAACCCTACCACTAGCTGCAGGTGCCGATCCGCAATTGATCCGACGCGTTGCTGAGGAGTTGACAGCATAAATTTCTAGAACCCGGAGCTACGGAGGTGGGCCCACTGGGGGCATGAGTTGCATATATTTATCGAGTTTCTAAACCCCGGTCTCGTTCGAGACTGGCCCCCCAACGTACCAGCCTAGGTTCGACCCCGGGCTAAGGTTGCTCTGGCGATGCACGGCCCCATGCATGGCGTATTGACTTTCGTCCCGATTTGGACGAATCTGACTAAGAAAAGGGGCTGATAGCAAGCAATGCCCCTATCGCATGCAGGGCATCTCACGTGAATCGCGGGTATAAATTATCGAGGTTCCCCCCTAGATGGTCCTTATCCAAATGAAGACCGCTGCTTCCTCCATCATTGCCCTCTCCCTCGCCGCCTCTGTCCTGGCCCAGAGCAACAGCTCTGCTGGCGGCGCTGCCAACTCCACCTCCGGCGGTGCCGGCGGCGGCAACGGTGCCACTGGTGCTACCGTTGGCTTCGCTGCTGTTGCCATTGCCGGCGGTGCTGCCATTCTGCTGTAAGGTATCCGCACCCTTAACGATGCCTCGCTAATGTGCTCATGGTTATGAGCGTAGATCTGTAGAACTATAATTTTTTGTTTTCAATCATTTGTTGTTGCCTCTGGTGCCTCATGGCTGTTATTGTTTCGAATGTCATTGGCTGATGTTTCTGTCATTGTCACTGTGAGTTACTATGTATCATTCCTAACATTCAAGATGTATTTATTCCTATCACTTACGGCGTATCACTTTCCTATCATCTCTCTATCACTTTTCTATCAGTTCGTTATCTATCACCTCTCAATTACTTTGCCTCCTTTATCTTTCACTATCTACCACTTCTATCACTTTGACGCGAACTTACTATCTATCATTTTACACCATTCAACTGTCACTTTTTCCGCACCACATTCCAGACTACATTCCAATATAGCCTATTTTGCTTGCCTTTTCTGGCGATTGAGAAGACCCCTGGATTCCCATTATAGTTATAGCAGATTGTCCAGGGAGAGCTAGTAGTAAGCGCCCCCGGCAGCCGCGGCAGTAGTAAGGCAGAGAGACGAGTACTAAGCAACCCTCGGCAGTAAGTCAAAGCGACTAGTACTAAGCACTTAGTCCCAGCACCCCTGAGGTTTGTTTGCAGTGTCCGAGCTTTAGCGCCTTCTTCTCCCGCTTGCTGACAATGGGCCAGGTGAGTTCAACGGTCCAGCCCCATGGGCTGTACCAAACGAGCCCCCAAAGGTTCCATATAAAACAAATACAAGCATATCCAAATGAAGGAGACGAGACCGGCGTGGGCCAGGCCCTCGACCCGATTTCCCCGGCCCCAATTCTGTCGGTGGGCCTGGAGCCGCCCAGCTCGCCTCAGCAAACAGTGACGGTGTCGCGGCCTAGCGGGCGCCCGCTGGAGTATGTGCAGGACCCTGCGTCGCAGCAGATGATTCTCAAGGTGCCGTTTGTGGCCTCCATAACCTTCCGGTTCCGGGTGTCGATGCTAGCAACCACCAACCAAGGCGTCGCCAATCTGACATTTGTGACGGCAGAAAAGCGCCGGCAGTTGGATGCATTTGTCGACAGCGAGCTGCTGCGCAACCCCAATATCCAGGACGAGGAGAACGTCGTACTGCTAGGTGACTTCGTGGCCACCTCCGATGCGCCCCATATTTATCAACGAGACTTTCTGTGGACTTGGCGGCCGCCTGCCTCGGAGCTGGACCGGCCCGGCGGCTGGCCGGTGTTTTTCTGTTTCGCCGAGTACGACAAAAACAACCACAGACTGTCGCCGCTGGCCGGCGGCGAGTTCTGGGTCGGCGAGCGGCCCGCGGCAGAGGCGGCGCTAGCGGCGTCGTTTGATGCCCTCCGCGTCTCGTCGCCTCAGCAGGACCTCACGTCGCCGCTGGACTTGCCGGCGTACCTGGCTTCGCTCGATGTTCTGAGCCCCGACACCTCGCTGCAGATTGTTTCCCGCGACAGAGACCGCGATATCTTTGGCAGCCCGCAGGTCCTGAGCCCAATCGGCGAGGGCCTCGGACCGTCCATCATGCCAGTTTCTAACTCTGTCGGCAATTCTGCGGCAGCTAATGCGGCCAATACAGGCAATCCGACTAATCCGGCACTCAATCCTGCATCCACCACCAACTCAGCGGTCTCCTCGACTCTCACCAACTCGACTCCAGCAACCAGCACTAATAGTGGAGCAGCGGGAGGTGCCGCCGGGGTTCCGGCCGCCGGCGCGGTCCCTGGAGCAGTGCCTGGCGCGGCCGCAGGGACGGCAGGGCCAGTGACGACAACTTTGAGCGGCGGCTCGGTTGCCCGGCCTCACGCAGAGTCAATATCGCAGCCCGAAGACGGCCCGCTGTTCCGCAGCACCATCCAGGCCATGGAACGCAAGTCCACGGCGCTCAAGGCGCAGATCAAGAAGCTGCTCAAACGTGCGATTCTGCTGCACGAGCGACTGGCAGCCGCCAACGAGGCCCAGCAGTGGTTCTTTATGGCCCTGCAGCAGGCCAGCCAAACCGATATCCCCAGCCTCAAGCCAGTGTCGCAGTACCATCAGCGCAGCGACGGCCACGGGCTGGGCGCGCTGGTCACGAGCAACACCCACATTCTCAACAACCTGGTGCGCAACGTGATCGAGCCGCTGCGCGATCTGTACGAGTGCGAGATCAAGACATTTGAGCAGCGCAAGCGCGAGTTCGAGGACGAGTCGTCCCAGTACTATTCGTGGATGTCGCGGTACTTGTCCAACCGCAAGCGCACCGAGTACGACGCCAAGTTTGCCGAGAAGCGGCGGGTGTTTGAGCTCAGTCGCTTTGACTATTATACCTACTTGGTGGATCTGCACGGCGGCCGCAAGCAGCAGGTGCTGGTGCACAAGCTCGCAAAGTACTCTCAGCGCCTCACTGACGAGGCCGTGAGTCTCGGCACCATGCTGGCGACCCACGCCAAGCCCGGGCTGGACCTGGTGGTCCAGGACCTGCACGAGGCCTCGATGGAATGGTCGCGGCAGCGCACTGATCGCGAGGTTCGCCGCCGCCAGCTGGAACGGTCCAACGGCGAGTCCGATGTGCCGCCTCCAATTCTCTCGCGCGATCCTCAGATCCACGCCGGCAATGCGGCCGCAGCAGCGCCAGTGTCGGCGCCTACTGCCAGCGGAGCCGTGCAAAGCAGCGTGGCAAAGCCGTCTGCGCTGGACGCCAACGCGGCTGTGTCGGATAATGCGCCCGCGCCGCAGCCGGCTGCGCCGCCGCAGGAATCCAGCCGCAAGGAGGGCCTGCTGTGGGCGCTGAGCCGGCCCGGCGGCGTGCAGGAACAGAACCTCCAAAAACAGGTAGGGCTGAAATGGCACAAGTACTGGGTTGTCCAGGACAAGGGCAAGATCTGCGAGTACACCAACTGGAAGCAGGGCCTCGATCTCCACAATGAGCCCATTGATCTGATGGTTGCCAACGTGCGCGAGGCCCGCAACGCCGAGCGCCGCTTCTGCTTCGAGGTCGTCACCCCGCAGTACAAGCGCGTGTACCAAGCCACGTCCGACGAGGATATGCGGCAGTGGATCCGGGCCATTGATCGGGGCATTTCCAAGTCGCTCGAGGGTCCGCCGTCGGGCGCGCTAACCGGCCCGCTGCCGTCGGCTCTCGGGCCCGGCAGCCTTGCTGCAGGGGGCGGCGGCGGAGAGCTGCAGATGTCCAAGCAGCGCGAGACCAAGGAGAAGCTCGAGAAGCTGGGCCGCAAGCTGTCGCTGAAAGCAGACCGCCCGCGAATCAACGCCAACGTCGAGCCCGTGCAGCCGGCAATTCTCTCGGCCAGCAGCGAGCAGACGGTGCCGATATCGCGGGATCTCGGGCCCAACTCGCCGCTTATCCAGGTCCATCATGCCACCAGCAACTTGTGGTGCGCTGATTGTGGATCTGCCAAATCGGTCGAGTGGGTGTCGATTAATTTAATGATGGTGCTGTGCATCGACTGTTCCGGCGCGCACCGCTCGCTGGGCTCGCATATCTCCAAGGTCCGCTCATTGACTTTGGATACGGTTTCATTCACGCCCGACATGATCGCCGCGCTGGCTTCGGTCTCCAATCAGACCATGAATGGCATCTGGGAGGCCCGGCTGGCGTCCCGGCCCACCGTCACCGATAAGAATCGGCTTACATTTATTTCGGAAAAGTACGTCGAGAAGCTGTACGTTGCCGAGTTGGAGAAACCCAACGCCGCGCTGCGCAAAGCCGTCGTGGACCAGGACGTGGTCAAGGCGGCCGCAGCGCTGGCGTCGCGGGCCAACCCCAACGGCATGAGCGACTCTGACGAGCCGATTCTAATTTCTGCATTGCGTTCGGCCCAGCCCGGCGTTAAAGTCTTTCCGATTGCTGAGTTGCTGGTGGTTAATGGCGCCTCTGTGCCCGTCCCTCCTCCAGCCGATCTCAGTGTCGAAGCAAAGGCGTTTTTGAGTTTACGAGCTCGATCGTAATTTAGGTTTTTTTTTTTTCTGAGTATAATGCTATTTAGTGCTTAATCTATCTCAGTGGATTAATCTTTATTTTTGGGCTATGCTATAGTGGTAGTTTTCTGCTGTGGTTGTGGTGGTTGTGATGGTTTGGCGATTGTAGTTGTGGTGGGTGTGTTATGATTATGGCGGGTAGCTGCCAAAGGCGTTATAGACAGGATGGTTGGCATACCTAGTCGCTATAGGAATTGTTCTAGGTATAGGCATGGAGTTCTAATTCAAGCGATCCAGCGAGGTTCATTACGCAGGGTTTCTTGATCCATGTTATGGGAGACGGTTCCTGTCATTGCAGCGGGGTGCATAAATCACGCGGGTTGATGAGTATCCGGGCTCAAAAAAGACTCAATGACACGGTGTTCTAAATATATCATAGGGACTAGGATATATATTCTTTTTTTAATTGCTTCAACTTTGGCACATTTGCCATGTCCACTATCAGCCGGTCAGGAATGTGGATCTCATCATGTTTAAGGACGGACTCCTGCGGGAAAGCCCGTTTCTGCAGTGAAACAAGCAGGAGGTCCCCTCTCCGTGCCAAAGGATGTCAGCATATTTTTCATAGCTGAACAGGTGTGTTTCGGATAAATTAGACGCTGTCAGGTATGGTAATAATCACGAGTGAATTCTGGACCTACAAATGTACTTGTATAAATAAAAAAATAGTTGGAAAATGCCTTATCACTAGGCCTTGGACCATGTCTTGCCGGGATCGGTTTCGGGCAGCTTGTCCCAATGAGCACAGCCACGATTGTTCCAAAAAGATGACCTAACCCCAGGATGGCATACCATTGACTAACCTCGGAGTCCCAAAAGGGTAATAAATAAACAAGGCTCGGAGTTAAGGAGGGGTACCCCTTTGGCCGAGGGCTGGGAAAATCTTATGGCTATAGCTTGATCTACCATCCACATGGCTAGAGATTATTTACTATCTACCAGACATGCTTTGGGGCCCTCGAAAACTACATTCCAGCGTCACATAGCAAGCCTGTTGCCTAGGAGGCTGGTCCCTCGCATCATGCGGCTTCATGCGGCCGACTGGCTGGGCGTCGGCCAGGTGACCGGTTGCATGTCAGAAGAATGATAACAAAAGATAACACAACTAGCCCGCTGCCAGGCATAAACTCCCACTAGCTATAACAAGGATAGATTTATTTTAACCTGAACCAAGCCAGTTTTGGTTTGCCGTGGTTCAAGTGGCTCAAGACAGCCCGTCCAAGTCTCAGCTCTCATGCATGGGTACCAAAATAATCTGCAGGCATAATGTAGGGAATGCAGCGATTACATATTTTGCGGTGCCCCCAGCTTCCTTCTTCTTCTTCTACACACCACACCTACTCTTTGGTTAAAATAATGTTGACTCGCTCGCTGTTTGTTGCTGGTGCCTTCGTTTCCGCCGCCATGGCGCAGTGCAACTCCACCGCCAACATCACCTCTCAGGCCGACCTCGACAAGCTGTCGAGCTGCGAAAAATTTGACGGTGATCTGAACATCGACGGTGATGTGTCCACCCTGGTCCTCAACGGTGTCCAGGAGATCACCGGCTCGCTGACCGCCAAGAACGTCTCGCTGTCGTCGCTGTCTGCCCCTGACTTGGAGACCATTGGTGACGAGCTGAGCCTGTCGATGCTCACCAACCTCAACACCCTGAGCATTCCCAAGCTCAGCAAGGTTGGCTCCATCAACTTTGTGACTTTGCCTGCTCTGCGCGAGATGCAGTTCAACAACGGTGTCCAGGAGGCCAACAACGTGCTGATTGCCGACACCCAGCTGCAGTCGCTCGACGGCCTGAACCTGTCGCAGGTCGACAACTTCAACGTCAACAACAACCGCTACATCAGCGACATCACTGTTGCCGTTACCTCTGTCACCAACCTGCTCGACATCTCGTTCAACTCCCAGAACGTCAACGTCTCGCTGCCTGACCTGAAGTGGGCCAACAATGCCACCTTCCAGTTCTGCGCCTCCATCCTGATGCCCAGCCTGCAGAGCATTAACCAGTCGCTTGGTTTCATTAACAACACCATCTACTCGCTGAACTTTGGCAACCTGTCCAAGATCGGCCAGTCGCTGTCGATTGTGTCCAACTCCAAGCTCTCGAACATCTCGTTCAACGATCTTGAGTCGATTGGCGGTGGTTTCCAGATCGCCAACAACACCAACCTGCGCGGTGTCACTGGCTTTAGCAGCCTGGAGCGTGTTGGCGGTGCCATCGACTTTGTTGGTAACTTCTCGCAGGCTTCGCTGCCCAAGCTCAACGACGTTGAGGGTGGTGTGACCGTCGAGTCCTCGGGCGACCTGGACTGCGACACCTTTGACTCTGCTCACTCGAGCGGTGACTTCCACGGTGACCACTACCTGTGCAAGGGTGCTACCACCACTGCCTCGTTCACCATGTCGGGCGGCAGCTCCACCTCTTCTGGCTCGTCCAGCGGCTCGGCTGCTGCGGCCACCTCGTCGGGCTCCTCTGACTCGAGCTCTTCGTCGTCCCACAAGAACAACGCTGTCGCTGCCATCCCTGGCACCGGCGTGTTCGGCGGTCTTTCGCTGGTCCTCCTGTCGCTGCTGTAAAGTATGTAATTGGCTTCATGCCCTGATTTATCATTTAATAGCTAATCCACAATGCTTTAGATTGTCGCCATTATCCCTGGCTTCGCTTCCAAAAAGTTGATAAGAGCAGACGCTACGGAGACAACAGCGCTAGCCTGATAGCTACAACTTAGCCGTACCAACTGAGACTGAGCTACACCAACCGCATCAACCGCGCCGGCCTGGCTTCCACCCCAACGCATAATCTCCTCAAAGTTCTTAGACTACAGACTACCTATCGTTCATGCGAAAACCGCGTATTAACTACCGCTATAGACCACCGAGTGGCATACATGACACTCAACCCGACAGCGCGCTCAACGACAATGAAGTCAGCGCTAAGAGTTGAAGGAGGGCGACCACCCTAGTCCAGCAGTATACGATGTCTAGCTCATCGTATAGTAGTAGGCACCGAGGATGATCGCGGGGAACTTTCTTGATGGGTCGGCTTTTTATAGATCCTGGGGACCACTGTAGTGGTTAGGGTGCCATGCACGGCGATAATATCCATCTCTGTAGGGTGATAACAAGCAGCCAACTCCACAGGGTGACCCTAAGTGCGGCCTTGTAGTTTCAGGCAAGACAACTCGACAATATCTCGCGTACAGCCCAAGCTCACTATCTCACCGACATATTTGGGCGTGGGAGCAACATACGATGCTCACTCGATGCATGAGCGCACGCGATGCACATGTGAACTTTAAATGCACCCTTGTAAATGCCGCAAAAGACGATCATGCAGGGACTATGCTATGATGCCGCGAGCACATATGGCGAGACTAAGCTGTAAGTCCAAGACCGGGCTGTAAATGCCGCAAAGACTATGCACAGACAAATGGGCTAATAAATGTTCCTAGCATAGTCCACAATTGACTTGGGGCAGCACGACTTTAGGCCCTCGAGCGACTGCCTTGCTCTCGTGGACGACACATCATCTGTTTCCTCGGTAGACAGTACAATGTGACACTTAGCCGCATGCTTGCCCACGAGGGACTCTGCACTGGCTGCCTGATCGCTCAATTCGGCATCTCCACCAGGAGTGAGTCCTGATCGAGTCAATGCCATGATTTCTGCAGTAGAAAAGTAGTTGTCCAGGACCTCCGATACGGGCTTTGTATAGTATTTTTGGTCAACAAACCGAACAAGCGTATCGTAGCCCACTAAGAAGATCAGCCGATTGGAGCCCAGAGTGCGCAGAGCGGCCGCTTTGTCCACAAAAAAGGGAGCCGAAACAAGTGCTAGTCGGACTCGTTCACCAGTAGGGTCGATTTCTTTGGCCATCAACTTCATCATTTCGATTCGCTGGCTCAATTGACTTGGGCTGGCTGCGGGTTTGTCGGCATTGCCAGTCGCCAGCATCAGCACTACGATACTCCCAGGGAACTCTGAGAGGCCTAGTTTTGCAAGCCGCAAATGGGCATTATTTGGAGGATTGAAAGACGAATCCACAATACATAAAGGCTCGTTACCGACTCTGCGGTCGAGTTCAATGACTTTTCCACTTTCCAGGAACTGTTCAATGTCCATTGACTAAGGGTACCCCAGACACTACTGATCACCACCTATAACTACTGATCATACTGATCATCATCATACAAAAAGGGTTGCTACTACAGTAAACTATGATCTAATTAAAGCTCCTTCTCCGTATCTAGCTCATCAACCTCTTCCTCGAGATACTTGCCGTTAAGGCCGACCAATTCGGTCTCAAAGATCAAAGTCGAACCAGCAGGAATAGGGCCGGTAGCCCGGTCGCCGTAGCCAAGATGAGGAGGAATCGTCAACTTGCGCTTCTCGCCAAGGCACATGCCGAGAATGCCCTTGTCCCAGCCCTCGATGACCTGGTGAGAGCCGAGGCCGAACTCAATGGGCTGGCCGCGCTTGAGAGAGTTATCAAACTCCTTGCCATCCTCGAGACGGCCAACGTAGTGAACCGATACGAAATCGCCAGCCCGGGCCTTGCGGTCGCAGTCGGGGACCTTTTTGAGCACGCCGATCTGCAACTTATCGGCGGCTTCCACAGAAGCCAGCAGCGTCAACACCAAGGCAGTGAACTTCATGACAAAGGGTGGGTGCCATTCAACACCATAGCTAAGAGTAGCACAGAATTGACAGGCTGCGGAACAGGTGTATTAGAAGCCACCATACCCTGTAGACATACAACTAATAGGGGGTTAAGTTGTAGGCTTTAGAAGACACCAATTAGCATACTACAGACAGCTATGCCAGAGAGCTATGCTACAAAAAGTTACAGGAACAGGAACAGACAAGGCAGGAGACTCAACGCGACTGAGAAACCATATCTTCATATATACCATCAAGTGCATACTCAATGGCTGTACGGGCCCAGATAATCGCACTCATGGGCCACACGCTGCGCTCGCCAATGCGGATCCAATGAGCGACTTTCCCCTTGATGTTATGCGAGTCGAGAATCAACGCACAGTTATGGAGAAGCGAAGTGTCTTCGGGGACAATGTTGACCTGGAACCCGCCAGGGACTTTTTCGTCCACAAAGATTGTCTGCATGATGCGTGGCATGAGCCCCAGCTCGGACAGTTGCGCCATACGGTACTGAATCGACGTCCGCGCCAGGCGGATCGCCCGCTGCGACCACCGCCGCTCGCCGCGGTGCTGAAAGTCCGACAGCAGCAGGGGAGCAAAGTACGGCCGCGTGATTGACACCACAAAGTTGTTGACGTTGAACAGCTCCGACAACCGGTTGTAGGGCGAGTCGCGGGCGTTTAAATATGTCGCCGAGTTGGCGGGCCGGAACTCGTAGGGTTTCGGATACAAAGGAATCACTCGGCCCTTGTAGTCTTTGGCGAGGATCTCTACTGGCGTGGACCGCGGCAGCACGTTGGTGCCGATGCTGGCGCGAACTGCCGACGCAATCACCACGTTTGGTGTCACCAAATAGTTGAGCAGCCGCGTCGGCTTTTCGCGGTGGTACGGCTCCTCCACTACTGGAAGAACCGTGATGTTGAGGACTTTGCCGGAGATCATATACGCCTCTTCAAATGTCATGGTGCCTAGGCGAGCAGTAACATAGCGTTCAAACAGCAGGATCTCAGGAGGATATAGCGAGCGAATGACGCCCTCAACAACCGAATATGAGCCTTCATATTCAGCGTCAAAGGCGGGAATAGCTTCAGGGATGCCGTTGAGCACGCTCTCGAGCTCGCCCGGGGCAACACTACACACCAAAGCAGCCACAATAGCTCCTACCGTTGCGCCCGTAATGACGCTGGGTAGCAACCCGGCTACCAGCAGAGCCTTTACGGCACCAACATGGCACAATCCAAATAAAGAACCGCCGTGGAGCACCAACGCGGTTCTCCCAAACGACTGTCTTGTATCATGAAAGAAGTCTAGCCGGCGTTGCCGCTCAGAAGCGGATTCCTTAGGAGCGTCGTCGGGCCGCTCGGCCAGAAATTCCAGGCTTTGAATGACTTCGGAAATGTAGTCCTCGATCAGGTACTTTGTGCCGCCATAGGCTCTGTTGTAGAGGTTCGGCACACAGATACCTCCTAGATTGCGCAGCGAGCCTGCCCTCACCAGCTCAGCCAGTTGGATCCGCTTGTCTTCCTTGCGGGCGGAGATCAGCAGCCTAAATCGGCTTGCAATCAGTTTATAGTCAAAATCGTTGCTCATGGGCGTCTGTCGCCAGAGATCGTTGCCGGTGAGGGCGTCGAGGGCCTCTGCAGCGTCCTGCCAATCCGAGTAGGATTCGGCGGTGGTTAGTTTGTCGAGCAGAGCGGCACGGGGGTCGGGTCCGCCGGTGATAAAAGAGAGCAATTGTCCTATCATGCGTTTCAAGGCTTCCCAAAAGGCATGGGCAATAGAAATGAAGGTGATGGTCACGAACGTTACTATTTGCCTGGACATGCAGTCAGCATGTGATGGCTGTGGGGATGGGGTCGGCTTCCTAATCGGGCCAGCCCAAGTTGGCTCCAATGCAGGGCACGGTACACACAATGAAATACGGCATAACTACATGCAAACCGCAATGTAACCAGTGATATAAACAGTGCAAAAGGCAGCAATATAAGAAGAATCTTACGGTCGATATAAAGCAAATGTATCATACGAAGGTATTAAGATTAACGAGAGTCGAAGAGTTCGTAGATCTGCTCGCATAGCGACAGGAAGCGGCCGCGTCGGTCGTCGCTGAGTCCCGCAGGCAGCGCGGCAGGAAGTGCTGCGGCCAGGCCGGCCGGAAACGCGGGCTTGAGCGGCTCCACGAGAACCGGCGATGAGCCCGCGGTGGGCACGTCACCGGCACCCGCAGCCTCGGACCGCCCGGTTTGCTCCGACCGCTCGGCCGAGTTGGCAGAGTCGGCCTGCTCGCCGGCATGGCCGGTCTTGCGCCGCTTGCGGTCCGCAGACACCTCGCTGTCGTCCTCGGACCGGCGCCGTCCGTCGCTGCCGCTATGGGGCGACGACGGCTGCGGCGACGGCCCCAGCCGCGCCGAAAGCGGTTCCGGGGCAGGCGGCGGGTTGAGGGCCGTGACGTTGAGCGTCATGACGCGGCCGCCGCGGCGGGCTGCAAGCGTGGTGCGGCGCGGATCGTTTTCCGGCGCGTTGGCCAGCGGCTGCGGCTCGGGCGCCTCCGGCAGCGGACCGCCCGCCGACACGGGCATCTGCAGTCGCGGCGACGGGATGATGGTGGCGTTGCGCAGCTCCTCGGCGGCGGTGCGGCGGCCCTTTGCCCGCTCGCCCGCCGCCGTCTGCAGCCGGTAGTGAGTATCCAGCGCGCGGTCCTCGTCGACATCGTCGCCGGCGTCCTGGCCGGGCCCCGCGGCGGCGGCCGCAGCCACTGCCTGGGCCTCGCTGGTCTGGCCGTTTGCGACCAAATAGTCGAGCTGCGACTGCAGCCGTGGCGCCAGCTGCGCCAACTGCGCGGCCGCGGCCTCGGCGAGCTGCTGCAGCGGCGCTGCCTCGCCGTTGGGCACCGTCTTTGCTCTGGTGCCGGTGGCCGCAGACGCCGCGCCCGCAGATACGCTCATCACCTGGTACTGCTGCAGGACCGCCTCGAGCACCGTGCGCTGCATGTGCTGCAGCTCGTCCAGCTGGCGCTGCATACCGTGCATCTGCCATTGCATGCCCGACGACGACGGCGTGTAGCTGTTGTAGCGGTAGCCCGGCTGCTGCAGGCCGCGCTGGCGCGGATGGCCGGCATAGGCCTGGTTGATGGAGTTGCCATAGTGCTGCGACGCATAGGCCTGGTGCTGGGCCTGCCGCGCCTGCTGGTGGGCGCGCGACTGGTGCTGCTGCTGCTGCTGGTACTGCTGCTGCTTGAGGCGGGCCTGCGCGTGCACAGTGTGCGGATCCTGGTGGCCGCCGAGCTGCGAGTGCTGCGACGGCGGCGCACGGATGTGACCCTGCGAGTGCGAGTGCGAGTGGTACGACACCCCGCGCGGCTGCGAGTAGTTGCCGTACGCGCCCGCGTACTGCTGCTGGTAAGGATGCAGCGCACGCGAGCTGTAGCCGCTGCCCGGCCGCGCGTTATCGGGGCTGGGATGGACCGAAGGCAGCCGCTGCGAGTGGAAGGGGCCCTGTTGCGGGACCGGGTATGGCGGGGCCGAGTGCGGGGCTTGCTGAAGCGGCCGCTGGTGGCCCTCGGACGCGGCGGCCGACGGCGATCCGGGCGCGGACGACGGCTTGTCGGGCGGCAGCGCGGGAACCACGATTGGTCTTGGCACGTGGATGTTTTTTGTTGGTAGTCGTTCGGCGGCGACCTCTGGCTGCACGGACTCGTCGTCGGTCAGCGACGGCGCGGCAGAGTCGGCGGCGGCGCCATCACCCGGGCTACCTGCATCGGCATTGGTGGTGGTGATAGCGGCATCAGCATCAGTGGTGGTGATGACCGGGGTGGTGCCGGTGCCGGTGCCGGTGGTGGTCGTGGAAGCACTGGTGCCGTTGGTGGCAGCGGTGGTCGCAGCGGCCGCGGCAGCAGCATCAGTCGCAGTGGCCGCATCATCATCATCCGCATCATCATCCGCATCATCATCGTCGTCATCTTCGTCGTCGTCATCGTCGTCGTCATCGTCGGCGCCCTTGTTGGCGCTCTCTTTGCCGGCATCCCTAGTCTTGGGACGCCCCGCAGGCGCGTCTGGATCGGCCTTCGGCTTTGGCCGGTGGCCCTCGCTGGCGCTCAGCGGCGCCTCGTAATCGTCTCCAAAGTGCGTGCGCCGCGGCGTGTGGTACACAATCTGGTGCGGCTTGACGTCGGCAGCCCGCTGCGTCTCTTCGGTGGGCTGGCCCTTTAGTCCGGCCTGGTGCCGGTCGGCAATGATGCGCCGCTGGTCGGCCTCAAGCTCGCGCGTGCGCTGCAGCAGGTCTGGCGGCAGGTCGCGGGGAAGTGTGGGCGACAGGCATTGAACGGCAATGTTCTGTGCCAGCGTAAACGGTTCAGAGGTGGGGGCCCGCAGGTGCAATGGCCGCGGGCGATGTCTATCCCCAGTAGCCATGTGTTAAAGAGGAATAATAAAGGGGCCCTAGGGGGTGTGTGAGGGGGCCTAGTAGAGGGGAAGGTGCGAAGTGCGGGTGAAAATAGGGGAAAGGCTCAGTAGAAGCTGAGGCTGAAGCAAGGCTGATTGGGGACTTTCAGGAACCGTCAAAGACGAGAAAATCAGAGAAAAATCAAAAAAAGGGCAACCGGGGAAGATGGGGAAACGGTCAAGCAGAATAGATCACCGGATTTAAAAAAACAACAAAGACCACAGTAGAATTTTGCTCAAAAACAAGAAAAGGTGGTGATGGGGATTAAAGGGGCAGAACCGAGAACGAGCAGGAAATGTTCAAGAAAAGCGGAATTACACCAGTCGACACAAAAGCGAACGATTCAAACAGATCAAACTCAGCCGTACGGAGGGGATGACGCAACTACTATTTTGCCGATGATCTACCACAACCTGTCGCGGCGATTGTGTCAGTTAGGTGGGTGATGTGGATGCCGGGTGTTCTGGGGATGCTGCAGGGTTATGAGGGGGGGTCAAACGCCTGCCGTAGGTTAGGGTGAATTGGATTTTCAGACGCACGATGGAAGTCTGGCCCAATCAGCAGCAAATCACAACCCCACACCAAATTCAGGGCCATTCCTGCTACTTTGCATTGAGCATCCATGGATATCTCATCTCTTTCCGCACCCCACTACTGCCTCCCACAAGCGGTTGGTTTGCAGAAGCGCGGAATGCTGGTGACGTCAGCCGAACCTGAAACAGGTCCAGCTCCTCTCCATTTGGAGGTCTCAATTAACGGGTTCAGGGTTTGTAGATACAGGAGTACCGGTCAAACGATCTGGTTGGCACTCACTACCTGAATGTCGCGTTTTTCTACCTCGGCTAAATCGGTTTTTTCCCTACTTCCCCAACCATGTAGTTTTACCTCGGAACTGCGCCAAGTCTATCATGCAGTATCGCCTGCATCCTGTTGATATTTTCAGGCAGCTGCAGGTTAATTACAACTAAGTTGGTTTCAGATGAACCCTACCCTCCACCAGTAATCCCCTTTCCTGCGATCATCGCTGGCCAAACGGTCCCGATTTTTTTGCCGCAAAATTGTGCTAATGATGCGGAGGGCATAGGACACGCCTGGCAAGATCGGGTTTGGCGAATTTTCCGACCAAAACCGGAACCGAAAAAAACGCGACTGTGGGAGCAACGCGAACCAACAAGGTTTGCGTGACCCAACATTAAGCTTGGTGGAGGCTGCAGCTGCTTACGTAGTCAGCATGACCCCGGTAGGTACAGAAAGCTCCCAACTTATGAATGAGTTGTTTTATGTAGGATCCGAAGCACGGCCCGGCTCCTTGTTCTAAAATATCAAGGCTAGGTCCAGGGTATTGTCGCATCTCCGGAGGTGAAATCTGAGTCAGAAAACCTGGTTTTCAGGCAAAGACGTTGCCTCGTGTGAGATTCGGACCTGCATTATTTCCTTTGTTCCTAGAAATGCATGTAGGATAGACAAGTCTAGAAAGCTATGGATAGTCTCGACCGGTTCTGCACCAGTTAGCTAAGCGTCAGCCTCGGTTGAGTGTCTCTTGTGAATCAGCTGAGGATGATCGAGACCTTGGGTCGTGCCTGCTGAGTCACCGCGGTCCTACCGCCTTTGTCCCCTTCCCCCCTTGTCCCAGCACCTTGTCTCATGTTCTACTTAGTCATCTGATCCAAGTCCGCTCCAGGGCCGTTCCGCTGCTCCGCGCTCCGGCTTAGTCCACGGCCGGACTTCGACCTTAGTCATTGTCCCTCGACACCCGACCAACCCACTATCCAGTACCCCTATGTGCCCAACACCCCTCCGGCCAGGACCCAACACCCAGCACCCATCACCACAACCCAGCACCACTATCACCAGCACCACCTCTGGGGTTACGTTACCTAATGGACTTCATTGGCAACCTGTATCTGGACGAAATCAGGGCCACAATCCGCGCCCGTAAAGTCCCCTGGGAAGGCTATGTGCGTGCGGAGGAGTTCACGGCCGAGATGGCGGCGTACTTTAAGAATTTGGAGAAGCAGCCCGTGGAGCAGTGGCCGCAAACGGTGAAAGCAGCCGCCCAGGAATATGCGGCAGCCACGTTTGCGTTAATTGATCCCCCCACCCGCGACGATGCTGTGCGGCACATTCTTTTGCTGGTGGGCGACCTGATTCCAGAGGTACCTGAGTTCACTTCCGCTTTGCTGGCCAATTCGCGGTGCTGGGAAGCGTTTGCCGGTCTGCTGGCCAATCGAGACGAGCAGATCGCTTTGCTGGCCAGCCGGGTGATTGCCGAGCTTGCCGAGCGCGAGATTGCCCCGCTGGAGATCCTCAACAAGCTGCTGCAGTTCCTGGCCTCGAACTACATTGCGTCCCCCAATACAAACCTGCAGGAAATCGCCGTGCAAGAGCTGGCGTTGCTGCTGCAAACAAACCAGTACCGGCCCGTGGTGTGGGAGCATGCGTCCGAGCTGATTCCCCGGGTTCTCGAGATTGCGCAGAGCTCGCAGGCAGGCTTGCAGGTGCAGTATTCGGGGCTGCTGGTGCTGTGGCTGTCGTCGTTTGATAAGACGATTGCCAAGCGGCTGGTGGTCGAATACCCTGCGATTGGCCCGCTTTTGGAGACCGCCAAGGTCTCGATCAAGGAGAAGATTGTGCGAGTTGCCGTGGCCACGCTGGCGAACCTGGCCCGGCTGGCGGGTACCACTGCGGTGCCGGCGATGATTGCCCAGCGCGGGCTGCCGATTCTGGCGGCGCTGAGCGACCGCAAATGGGCCGACGACGAGCTGCGGGCCGATATCGACTATCTTAAAACCACGTTGGACGACGCGTACGCAAAAATGACCACGTTTGACCAGTACGAGGCCGAGCTGCAGACAAAGCGTCTGCTGTGGAGCCCGCCCCACAAGAGCGTTGCGTTTTGGAAGGGCAACATCGACGCATTCAAGGCCCACGACTGGAAAGTGCTCAAGCAGGTGGTGGCATTGCTCACCGTCGACGATCCCGTCACCAAGGCGGTGGCCTGCAACGACATTGCGTCGGTGATTGAGACCGCGCCCGAGGCGGTGCCTGTGCTCGACAAGGCGGGCGCCAAGATCCCCATCATGGAGCTTATGAACTCGTCGGACTCCGAGGTGCGCTACGAGGCGCTTAAGGCCACTCAGGCGCTGATCGGGCACATGTTTGCGTAGATTGACAGTATAGAATTAGGGCTGGGGGCTTGGGGTTCCCAAAATAATTAACGACTTGTGTTTACAGCTACAACAGACGTCACAGCAGTCTAGTGGCCATCTGCAGTCTGCAATCTACAGCAGCCTACAATAAACTGGCGTACTTGTCAGGAGCAGAGCCGCTCGGTGCGCTCGGTGCGCTCGGAGTAGTAGACCCGGCCGCGCTAAAGTCTCCCCAGTCAGATTGCTCTTTGGACGGCATCAGAGGCTCGAATGAGAATGTCTGGGCTGCAGGTGTAACAGGCTTGGATTGTGCGTACAATGACGATAAGTTCAGCGGCTGGCTTGGTTTTGGCGAGTCCTGAGACTGCTGGCCATGGGGCTTCATAGCCGGGAAAGACTGGGCCTGCATGGCCGGGAACGCCTGGTTTGACGGCTGCAGTGACGGCTGCGAGCTTGGCGTTTTTGCCATGGAAAATGTGCCGCGAGGAGCCACAAACGCATTAGTCGCGGGCTTCGACTGGCCAAGCTGAGCCGGCTTTGACTGGCCAAGCTGAGGCTTTGGCTCGGACCACTGAGCAGACTGAGCAGGCTGAGCCTGAACCGAGTCGAAAATATCAGAAACATCATTGGTCTTGGTATCGGAGATCCCCGTAGACTCGTCTGTGACCTCCTTGTTGCCGCGGATACTGTCAATGTGTAGCGACTCGAGATGGTCGAGCTGGCTGCGCACGCTGCCAAACAGTTTCTGGAACTGCTGGACCGTGAGCTGCTGGCTCATGGCCAGGTCCAGCAAAAATGGCAGCTCCTTTTCGACAATCACGTTTTTCGGTAGCTTAGGCGCCAAGTCGCTCAGGAAGTCGGCTACAGCAACCACAATCGCCGGGTCGCGGGTCTTCATGGCAAGTAGCGTAGGAATGACGCGGTCCTGGATCACTGTTTTGGACAGGCCCTGCTTAACCACTGCGGAAAAAGCCACTGTGCAGGCGATTTTCACTGACTTGGCCGGCGTGGCCGCAAACAGATCAGCTACCGCCGGCACGAGTTTCTGCTCGAGACCCGAAACGGTGATATGGCCCACAAACAGTGAGCTTTCGGTGAGCAGTTTGCGCTGCGTCGTGGCATGCGCGGCATCGCTGGCCTTGATGACCTGCAGCAGCACTGGCAATGCCTCTTTGGTAAAGTCTTTATCGGAAGTGCATTTCACCGTCACTTCGATGTTGGCCACCAGCGCCTCGTGGAACGGCGTGTAGTCTGCCAAAGCGGCAAACAGCGGTAGGATCTGCTCGGTGAAGGTGAGTCTGCTCATGCCACGGTCGGCAATCGCAAACACCAGCTCCGACAGCAGCTCGCCGGTGGAGGCATCGCGCGGGCCCTTGAGCTCGGCAATGGCGAACTTGAGCACTTTGCGGTGCAGGATGGATTTGGGGAACTGCGGGATGACAGTGTTAAAATGCTTGAGAAAAGACACCTTCTCCGACGTTTGTTTGGTGTCAAAGTCGTCGAGAAACGCCAGCGCCTTGATGAGCGAGTTGTTGAAGTAGCTCGAGTCGGCAAACGATGCCAGTGGCGTGCGCTCAAATGGCTGGCGGTCAAACAGCTGCGATATTAACGGCGACAGTTGGTCGGGGAAGTTGGCCTGCAGCAGCTTGCGATTGAGCCGCGCGTACTCTTCCTTGTAGTTTGAGTGGTTGCCGCGGCAATCCAGCGGCGGTTTGCCCTGATAAACGGCATACAGCAAGCAAGCCAGCGAAAACGTGTCGCTTGCCGGGCTTAAGCGGTGATCGAGCATGACCTCGGGAGCCGAAAAGTCCGGGTTCGGATGCAGATAGCTCGGCAAGCGAGGGTCTGATTGCGGGAAGAAGAAGTCGCCGGTGTGCTCAGCAAACTGCTCGAGAAACTCGAGCCCCGAAAGCTTCCAATCGCCATTGGAATCAACAAGCACACTCGTAGGCGATAGATTCAGATGCACGTAACCCAGCTGGTCGTGGAGAAAGCGCAAGCCGTCCACCAACTGGCCTGCTCCTCGCACAATCACCAGCTCGTTAAGGTCGTCTTCAAGCTCGGAATCGGTGGCCCGCAACTTGATCAATCGGTGCAAACTGTCAGTAACTCTTTCAGTAACAAACATGAGAGCACCTCTAGCGGTTTCCATGGGCTCCACCAGCCGCAGAATACAAGGATGGCGCAGTTTAGCCAGATTGGCAACACCTTTTTGCGCAAACTCGTAGATCTCGGCCGTGGCTGTCTTTGAGCGAATGCCCGACGCCGCCAGTTTTTCTTTCAACGAACTTTTATCAAGAACAAATACCGAAACAGGCTCTTTTGTTTGCCGGCTCTTTGCATCGTACACTGCCCATGGACCCACTTTGAACGACTCTTTGTTGTTGACAGAGTATTGCGAGTGGATCTGGGACGTAAACGACTTGAGAAAGGACAGCATTGTGCTTTCTTTCTATAAGTTTACCAGTTACGGTTAATGCCAGTTACGGATGTTTTGGCTCCGATTCTTTACTAATTTCAGGCTTTACCTGAAACCTTGGCTCTTGGCTGGGCTGGGAGCTTAGGTAGCGACAGACTACTGACGCTACAGGCTTAGGCAGAGCAGGCTTAAGCAGGGCGAAGCAGGGCAGGCTTATGCAGGCAGGCTCAGAGAGACCGAAACAGAGCAGGCTTAGGCAGAGCTGTGATGCTGGCTACTAAAGCAATAAGAACCGCAGGGTTCAAGACGATATTATTGCAGAATGAGAATGGGCCGTGTCCTTTAATTGCAATTGCAAATACCTTGGTGCTGAAAGACTCGCCATTGGCTGCGTTTCTCAATGGCAAGAAAGAGGTATCGATTGATGATGTTGGAAGCTATCTTGTCAGTTTAGTGGATCCCGCCCATCTAGACTCTTTAATGGCTTTGTTTCCTACTTTATCTACTGGATTGGACATCAATCCTCGGTTTAATGGCCAGTTTTCTGCCAATGAAGAGTACAAGGTGTTTGAGTCGTTTGGACTGCCTCTAGTGCATGGCTGGGTGTTTTCGGGCTTGGAAACCGACGCGGATCCCTCTTTGGTTTCTGCAGCTGCGGAATTGAGCTATGATGAGTACTCTGTGGCTCAGTTCGAGCCTACTGCCCAAACAAAACTGTTAGATGAATTCACCGCCAAATACCCGGGCCAATTGTCGGATGCCGGGTTGTTGTATCTTCAAAAGGCCTTGAAAGAAGACGAGCCTGCTGTGCTGTTTCGCAACAACCACTTTGCAACTATCATGCTGCACGAAGGAGGTTTATACACTCTGGTTACTGACACTGGCTTTGCCAATGGTCCTGTGTGGGAGACATTGGCCAGTACTTCTGGCACCGGCGAGCTGTGCGATGGAGGATTTCGGCCAATTGGGCCTATCGATACTACTCATGATGAGGAGATTGCTCGGCGGTTGGCCGAGGAGGACAAGGACAAGGCCGGTTCTAGGGCCGGTCCTTCCAAAGAAGCTGGCCCAGCCCCAGCCAGCAAAAGATAGTCCCAGACCGTCAATTGGACCTGTAAATCCACGATAAAGAGATTTCACGGCGGTTGGCTGCGGACGATGTCGCCGATGCCGCCGATGCCGACGATGCCGATGCCTGGGCCGAGACCGTTCGGACCGCGCCAACTACCAACCTCTAGATCATCAAAGAAAGATTAAGAAACAAAAAAATTATATGATGTGTATAATCAGGTTAAATACCATCCCAATATATATATCTTGGGGCTAGACCATGCGGGTTCGCTTGAACGCAGGCTCCTCGACCTTGATCTCGGGCTGCAGCGGCGGCTGCAGAGCATCGTGCTGCTCCATCTGGTGCTTGAGCGACGCCTTGTCGTCTGCGCGGTCCAGATCCGAGTCCGGCGACTGGGTGAAGGGCCCAGTCTCGCCCAGCGGCACGTCCGGGTCCACGAGAAAGTCGTCGACGTTGAAATCAGACATGTCCACGTCCGGGGTCAGGCGCTGGAGCATCTCGTGGACGTTCTGCAACGACGAGTCCTGCAACGAGATCTGCTGGCTCAAGGCCTCGAGCTGCTCGGGCGTCATGCTGGGCTGGCGGGACCGGCCGTCTGCGGAGCTCATGTTGGTCAGTTCGCTGAACGGATCAAACTCGGACGCATAGTTGCTGTGAGGGGCGTTGCCCGGGTTCGACAGCGCCTGCGGGTGCACGCCGCCGGCCGCCGCGGACGCGGCAGCATTAAACGAGGGTGGGGCGGCGGCAGCATCGCCAGCGGCACGGCCGGTGCGGGCACCCTGCGAGGGTTGGCTAAGAATCAACGCCGACTTGTCGCGGCCCATGGAGCCAATCGAGTTGATGGAACCAATCGAGTCGGACCGCCCGGACGGAGCTTCAGCAGGAGGCGCAGAGTAGGCGCGGATATTGGCCGATGCCCGGCGGCCGGGAACGAGCGCATTGTTGGGCGTGGCCTTGGGCGATGTGGAAAGATTGGCGTGCGAAGAAGAAGTGCTCAGCGGGCTGGTGGGAGTGTTGCCCGACGAAGTGGTCGACCCGGTAGGCCCGATCGAGTCGGGGGTAGTGGCCGACTCTTTGATGCGCGACTGCATGTCCTGCAGCTCCTGGAGCTCCTGGATCTGCGCCGGCGTAGTTCCATAGTCCATGCGAGGGGGCGCGCCCGACGCCTGCGCCGGGTCCAGCGAGCCCATGAGACGGCGCTGGTTGACGGGGGAATTGGAGCCCATCATGTCCAGGAACTTGCCACCCTGGCCGTAGACCGAGGCCAGAAAGCGCAGGATGCGGTCCAGCATCTGCGTGTGCTTCTCGTGGCGGTCGCGGCTGGCATAGTACTCGCTCCACAGCAGCTCGTTATCTTTGCGGATGCGGAACAGGTCTTCGCCGATAATGATTTGCTTGTTTTTGATGGTCTCGAGCTCGTTGTAAAGCTTGTTGATGTCGGCGGGGCTCTCCTCGTCGTCCTCGCCCTGTTTGCCACCCTTGTTGCGAACAATATTGTCCAGCAACTCCTCGTGGCCCCTCACAAAGTAAGGGGACTGGAATTGCCAAAACTCTTCATTGTTGTGCATGGAGCCCGAGTTGAGGTCCTGCACCTTGTGCCAGCCGTACATGTTCAATTGACGCACAAAACTGCTGAAGTTGTTGTGCTTGAAGTAGCGCGGCAGTAGGTTCTTTTCAAACGCTTCGCGATGGACCACCTGGATGGACTTGCCATCCGGCATCCAGCGAATAAACTCGCTGTTGGCCGGATCGTTGACCATCTGCCATAATTTGCCGACAAACGCCGGTAGAGCCTTGTGGTTGCTTCCAGAACCAGTTCTCTTCTTGGTGCCAGCAACTTTCTTGTCTTTGCTGTCGCTGGTCATTTTTTGGTTAAATGTTGATGAAACGACTTGCAGCAAAGTTTATTCAGCCCTTGTGACTTTCAGCGGGATTTTATTATCTCCTGCACGGATGTGGACGGCCCGAGGGGCAGGTGGCCCAGCTCGGTCAACTTTTCAGTGAAATATTGAATTTTAAGGGCACTTATCGGTTTCTAGCCTGCCACGGGTTGTCTACATGTGACGAGTTTGATATTGCGAAAATTTTTTCGGTAAGTTGTGGTGATGATACCTATTTTAACTTGGCGAAAAAGCATGAGCCTTAAGTTATACCATCTTTCGGGACTGAGCATCTAACCAGATCGACTTAGAACTTTCTTAAAATCCATATATTTTTACTGAAATAGCCATTCTTTTCCTTCCTCTTCCACACAGGGGGGCCCTTCCAGGACTTGCTCGTAGGGCCCTCGACGGTCCCCTAACCCGCACACTACACGTGCATATACCAGCAGCTCGGGCCGTGACCAACCGGCTTTTGGGGCCCTACAACCAAAGCGTCTGCGGTAAGGGTTTGGGCGGTATTTGGTGTTTCACCCGCGTGCACCCGCCAAATGACCCTCCCAAAAAGGCCCTTCGGGGTTGGTAAAATTAACGATTTTTTATCGAATGGCAGGTATACAGCCTCTCGGCTCTCTAATTGACAACATTTCATGCTCGCGCGGCCCCGCATCGTTGGCGCGGCAATCCGAGCCATTTACATCATGCACGGCGGGTGACGTGGTTGTGGTACGGCCGCTGATTGCTATGGTAGTATACCGATGCGGTCTTTTCAATAAACCGCAGCAATGCATGGATGGAGCAATCGTGATGAGACTATTTTCAGGCTAAACAAGACCAAGGTTACGATCGCTTCTTTTTAATTTCCTTCACAACTGTGGCCAGTCGACTATCTCAGCTCGCAGCAATCTGACTACGTGATCCATATGGACCTCGCATATCGACCTCCTTGTCTACGGATGGTCTCATTGATTGGGTAATGCACCACCATCAAACACAACCCTTGCATAGCATACAATCAGTTGCGCCTCTAAATTTTTTATACCTCATTAAAAAATTACTCTGTGCATGCGTTACATTGTGTTTGAGGGGCCCCAATTGATCGGCCTGAGCCTCGCTACGGAGCCAATTTTCCTCTGACCACGTTAGTTTGTCTCTAATTTGACTCAAATATCTTCTTAAGTTTCGTCTCGATTTTGCTCTCGATCTCCCGATTGTCTACTGATCGACGTGATATTGCACTGATTTCACAGTGATTTGCACTGATTTGCACTGACTTGCTTCTGATACCTCCTGATTACAACCTAAGTGCCCCGCTTTCCTCTGATTAATCGCCTTGGCAGTACAAGCCCAAGCTCCACTCGAGCCAGGCTGAGATGGCTGCTGGCTTCCCCGCCTGCCCCTTACCCTTCCCCGCATGATCTACAAGTCGAGTCTTCCGGAGATCGATATTCCAAATGGAAATGTAGTGGCTCATTGGCTTGATTCGCCGTTGGTTAAAAGCAATTCGCACCGACCTATGCTGGTGGATAACGCAAGCGGTGAGACCTTGCTCGCAACCGATGTTATCGACGGCTCGCTGCGGCTGGCTGCAGTCCTGCAGGACCGCTACCTCATCGCCAAAAACGACGTTGTTTGCTTGTTTGCCTTCAATTCTATCTTCCACCAGCCCTTCCACTACGCAGTTCTGGCTCTAGGCGCTATCATGAGCCCGGCAAATGTCATGTACACTGCCGAGGAGCTGGCTCATCAAGTGCGCGTAGGCGAGCCCAAGTTGATTGTCGCCTCGCCAGAGAATCTGGCCACCGCTAAAGAAGCGGTAAAGATCGCTGGTAAAAATACCTTGGTTATTGACTATGCGGCTGTTAGCGAGGATATTCGAGCGTTGATTGCCGACAAGTCTGCCAAGGCGATCACTCCGGTGGATGTGGATGGTGAGAGCCAGCACGCCTATTACTGCTTTTCTTCAGGAACCACCGGTCTTCCGAAAGCTGTGATCACTACTCACCGCAATATCACTTCTCAGATCTACCAAGTGGTTGCTGCAGATAACCTGTTTTTCCGGCCAAAGTCCACTACAGCTGCGGTGCTTCCGTTTAGCCACATCTACGGATTGACCGCATTCTTGTGGGGCATGACCTACCAGTCGCAGACTCTCGTGGTATTCCCCAAGTTTGAGTTTACTGCTCTGTTGGAAGGCATTTGCAAGCATGATATTGCCTACTGTCCCCTAGTGCCTCCGATTGCTGTGCTGCTGGGCAAGTCGCCTGAAACAGCAAAGTATCCTCTCGCAAACCATCTCAAGGCTATTCTTAGTGCAGCTGCACCGCTTGCCGAAAGCACTGCCAAGCTTTGCTGCGAGCAGGTACAGGGGTTGCGAGTGCTTCAAACTTATGGCTTGACGGAGTCGTCGCCGTTTACGCACGCGGTGCCTGGCTCTTTCGAGTCGCAATATAACAACTCCATCGGATGGCTGCTTCCAAATGTACAGGCTCGTCTTGTTGATCCGGAGACGGGCAAGGATTCGAGCCGCGGTGAACTGTGGGTTAAGGGCCCTAACGTCATGAAGGGCTACCTTCACAACAAGGAAGCCACCGAGTCTACGATCAACTCTGAAGGCTGGCTTATGACCGGTGATGTGGCTATCATCGACGAGGCAGGCCAGTTTTACATTGTGGACCGCATCAAGGAGCTCATCAAGTCCAAGGGCCATCAAGTGGCCCCGGCCGAGCTAGAGGCCATCTTGCTGTGCCATCCCAACGTCAACGACGTTGCTGTGATTGGTATCAAGGACGAGGAGGCTGGCACCGAGCTGCCTCGTGCGTATGTCGTTTTGTCTGAAGGCGGCAGTGAGTCTGAAAAGACTTTGGATGTTCTGAGCTGGTTCAACAACAGAGTCGCGAAACACAAGCGGCTATGGGGTGGAGTTGTGGTGCTTGACCAAGTGCCAAAGAGTCCTTCTGGTAAGATTCTTCGTCGGATCCTTCGCGACCGCATTGACGATATGGTCTATTTGGAGGCGGTCGAGGCAAAGGCCCGGCTGTAACAGCTGCTCGCTTCATGTAAGTATGTTGATATTAAGTGTCTTTATTATTGGTACAGGATTAAGAATTATGCGTGGAGGTGCCAATGACCTCCTTTTCAAGCTCAGCAAGTGCCTCGCGGTACCGGTCGTCAGCCTCGGTGTTGACCATCTCCACATTGATCTTGCCAGTGCGAGTGACGCTGTTTTGCATCTCCCAGTAGTGCTTGCGCTCGGTACTGGAAACAGTAAGGGTCCACGCATCGCCCTTGGCGCCTGCTCTGGCGGTACGGCCAACGCGATGCACATACTCACGGGCACCGAGCGGAAGATCATAGTTAACAACCGTTTCGATGCCAGGAACATCGATACCACGGGCAATCAGGTCGGTGCATACAAGCACGCCGATGTCGCCGTTGGCAAACGCCCGTAGCGTGCGCCGGCGGTCGGCCACCGGTAGCTCACCTGAGCAACGAGCAGTTGTGACATCTTGGTTGAAGACCGTTTTCGCGACCAGCGCAATCAAACGGGCCAAGCGAGCCGCCGCCTCGTTACTCCGAACAAACACAATCGTATTGGATGTGCGGTGGTTCGTGACCAGTTCCTGGACCAGGGCCAGCGGCTTGTCCTGCAAGGCCGACACCCGCAGGACTGTTTCCAAGAGATTGGGCGGCAACACAAGATCTCTAGCCGTATCCACAGCCTCACTGGTCAATCCTCCGACAAGGAAAATCTCGGGAGCCAGGGGAATGCCAACTTGGAGCTCCCGCAGCTTACCGGGGTCTCTGGTGAGGGTTGCCGAGAAGATCAGTCTTTGCGGCGGCCGTTTCCAGGCGGCTCTTGACCCAAGAGGCGCTGTTGCTGGCGGACACGCTTCTGAAAGGACCTGGGCCCATTCCTGGAAGCTTTGGCCCAGCAAGCGGTCGGCCTCGTCTACGACCAGGAAGCTCAGCGACCGCAGCAGAGTCGGTAAAGCCTTTAAATGGTCAACCAACCGACCAGGAGTAGCCACAATGATGTCCGGAGGATCCGACTGCAGCAGTTCGCGTTCTCGTGTTAGCGGCCTGTCTGCGCGGAGGGCCTGGGTCCGCAAATTTGTGCCCTTTGTCAAGTCTTCAAACACCTTCAGGACCTGCACCAGCAACGGGCGAGTGGGTACGAGGATCAATGCTCGGGGAATTGCATGTTTCCGGGTCTGCAGACACTCGACAATAGGCACCGAGTATGCCAGCGTCTTACCACTGCCGGTGAACGAATTGACCAAAATGTTCTTCAAAGGATCCGGGCTGATTTGTTTTTGTGCTTTAAGCACAGCGGGAATGACTGCGGTTTGGACAGCAAACGCCTCTGCGTATCCCAGAGAGTCTAGGCGGCTGCAAAGACTTTCACTGACGCCGAGATCCTTAAAAGATGCTTTGGCGGCCTGATCCACATGGGTTGGCAGCGACGGCCATTGCAATTCCACTCGCTGAGACTTCTGCCGCACAAGCTCAGGCTGAGGAAGCGCTTCCAAGCCATCGGCAGTGACTGCGGGGAGGTTGTGGGACCGCATTGCTGGTTTCAGTTCCTCAGGCTCGGTGCCAGTTTCCAGACTGGTTTCCACACCGGTTTCCTGACCGGTTTCCTGATTGGTTTCCGACTGGTGGTCTGTAGGTCCATTTTCTTCAGTATCGGACGCCTCCTCGGTGCGAGTACGTTTTGGCCCGTTCTCTATGCGATCCCTAGTGGCACGGAATCGCTTCAAAATCCCCGCATATCGGGGCTCGTCCATGTTCGGGCTGACAAAATATTTCAAAGTGAAATTGCAAAGACGTCTGGGATCCCAGAGGGTTGGGAGATTTTTCATCAAAATGCGAGCATCACTGGCGGTGCTCAAGCGGTCGTCGTGGAAGGTGCCATTTATCGTGCCGCTGCCGATCAAGGAGGCACGCGAAAAGAAGCAGCCGGTGCGCACCAACGCACGGGCGTGCACGATTCTGCCGTCGTTTGTGGGCATCAAGTTCCAGGTGCACAACGGCCGCACTTATAACGAGTTCACTGTGGTGGAGGATATGGTTGGCTGCAAGCTCGGGGACTTTGCTCCTACGCGGATTCGGCATGTCTACAACAAGAAATAATGTATATATTGACTCGGATAGACTAATGACTATCGCATAGACTACTGTCTGGGTTCGTCTTACTATTCTCAGATGGATAGACTTTAATGGAGTAATAGAGTAGAGCAGACAAGGATAAATTGACCGGCCTCATGTAAATACACGGCACTCAGGTCAATAGTTCAGTCTCAGACGTCTGAAGTCTACAGTCAACATATATACAATAAATACTACAGGCGACGAGCCGGCCCCTCGCGCAGCCGCTCCTCTCTTAATTTACCAGTGGAATTAGCCCACTTGTCCCATTTTCCCCACCCTCCAAGGCGGATCACCATAGCCGTGGAGTTGTCTTCTGTTCCCAGCATCTCGACGTACTTTACAATCTCCTCTGCAGCCGCTTGAGGAGTGCCTCTTTGCGAGCCGCCCGACTGCGCGGCCTGAATGACAATGTCCACCAGCTCTTGGTCGCTTGCTTTATCGGTGACACCGTCAGAAACAAGAATCAGAAACGCCTCGCGGCCCGGTAGCCGCTTGTGCTCGCCGTTGATCACATACGAGGTGATGTCGGGCTCGGCCGAGATGCCGCGGGACTTGCCCTGGCGGTCGCCAAATGCGCGAGTATTGGCGTATTGCATGAACCGCTGCTGGCCGTCCGAGGTGAGGAAAATGGCGCCAGAGTACTGTTTTAGCCGCTCGATCTCGTGCGGGTTGGAGGGATGGTGCACGGTGGTCAATGCAAACGCATGGCCCATGCTGTCGCCGAGAATGGCTCTTGTGTCGCCGACCTGGGCCACAGTGATATTGGAAACTACTCCAGGCTCCCAAAAGTCTCTGCCGGGTTCCACAGCGTAGATAAATGCCGAGGTGGCCGTTGAGCCGGTGAGCTGGTCCTTGGCAATAAAGTCAAGATCTGCTTGAAGAAACGCCAAGGGCAGCCGCAGCACGAGATCATCAAAGTGCGAGTTTTGCAATTGACGGCTGTAGCGCATGACCGTGGACCTCCAGGCCCGCCAGTAGCCGCCAATGTCTTTGGCATAGTGGTTTGCCAAGGACTTTCCCGAGTCCAAGTCAATTCCCTCGACGTATTTTGCCAAATCCGCTTTGAGAAACTCAGAACAGGCTGTTCCGCCGTGGCCATCAAAGATACTAAAGTTGTAGACCGGCAGGGTATTGCCTTGAAGATCGGGGAGGTCCAGCACGCCGGCAAAGTAGCGGTCCTCGTTATAATAGCGCATCATTCGGTCGGTGCAATGGCCATAGAACGACGGCACCTTGTCCAACGGTACTCTAGCTTTGCCTTTAGCCGAATCTACCGTGTAGTATTGAGAGAACCTTCTCCGACCTACATGGCATTTCAACAGGGCCCGAGCCCTGGACATTGATTACTGATAGTGGCCGCGGGCCAGAGACCCAAGAGGCAGGCGAGATAAGGCTATAGCACAAGTAGGACATGTAGTACAAGTAGCAAAGCAGCGGAAGCGAGTATAAGTACAAGTAGCAAAAGTAGTACAACACAGCCAGCATAGTACAGAGACTACAGCAGCACACAGCACAACACAAAGTGACTGATTCTACACTATTTGATACGGATTCGGTTGGACTCAAGGATCTAGCAAAAGTCACCCCGTCTATCCAAGATCAGAAAGGAAAAGCAAACGCTCAAACAAACGCCCAAACAAACGCCAAGCAGAGCAGAGCCGCCCGCCTTTCAAAGGTCCTTTACTTAAGAGCAGGTAACGTCCAGAGTGGCCCGGGTGTTGAGCAGCAAAGCAACAATCAGGCCGTAAAGACCCAGCACCTCAGCGAAAATCAGAATCAGAATCATACCCACAAACAAGCGAGGCTGCTGGGCAGTGCCACGCACACCCGCATCACCAACAATACCAATGGCAAAGCCGGCGGCCAGACCAGCAAGGCCGACCGACAGACCGGCACCGAGCTGGATGAAGCCGGTGTACAGGGGCTGGACCTGCTTCAGCGAGCCGGAAACCAGAACCGACACCACCAGGCCGTAAATGGCAATGATACCGGCCATAATAACGGGGACGGTGTTCTTGATCAGCAGATCGGGCCGCAGCACCGTCGTGGCGCAGATACCGACGCCCGACTTGGCAGTGCCGTATGATGCACCAAAGCATGTGAACACAATGGCTGCGGTGCAGCCGAGGACACCAAAGAAAGGAGCATAAACTGGGCACAGATCCGTCATTTAGGAACACGGGGAGGGTGAGAAGGGAGTGGGTGTGATGACAACCATTGGGAGCTGATTGCAGGGTTACCCGGCGCTTACGTCCGCCCTCCAGCTCCAAGTCTGTTCCCGCCCAGTCAGCCAGCTCCCGCCTTACTCAGTGCTCAGCACAAACCCAGTCAGCCAACTTCCAGGCGCACCAATTTCTCCAGGGTAGGGATATTTTTTTTCACCTTCTAAACTATGAGCTCCAACGTCGACTCCCGCGCCTTCCCCCTGGCCGATGCCGCCACTACCCAGCAGCTTCTGGACATCGTTCAGCAGGCCACTCATCTTCGCCAGCTCAAGAAAGGTGCCAACGAGACCACCAAGACTCTGAACCGTGGTATCTCTGAGTTCATCGTTATGGCCGCCGACGCCGAGCCTATTGAGATTGTGCTCCATCTGCCTTTGCTGTGCGAGGACAAGAACGTTCCCTATGTGTTTGTTCCTTCCAAGGTTGCTCTTGGCCGTGCCTGCGGTGTTACTCGCCCTGTTGTGGCTGCTAGCGTCACTTCCAACGACGCTTCGCCTATGAAGGAGCAGATCTACCAGCTCAAGGACAAGATCGAGCGTATGCTCATTTAATTTATAGTATCTTTGCACGGCAATGACTGCAATGACGCTGGTCCGAGCCCGAGTTGTGCTGTAAATTTAGACTTAATCTTTGGCCCGTGCGGCCTGTTCTCGCTATGCTCCTACTAGAGGTTGCATGCTATGCCTGTGCCTGTGCCTGTGCCTGTGCCTACAGTGTCTGCTGATAGTACCATTTGCACCCCCTACCGTTGACTACCTGTACTTAGAATCACTAGTACACCAGAGGATGTTCTGCATTGTTCGAATTTTGTCCTTACACTGTGCCTCGTTCACCTCACTCATATCTATTTTATCGGTGGTCGACCGAAGTGGATATTTGACTGATACTAGCACTATGTTCAATGGGCTGAAGAGTGGACTGTGGGGTTTGCAGTGCGGAGGTTTGATATTTTTTTGTTTATATTTGCAAATCGAGTAATATTCTCAGTGACATTGAAGTGACTCTAGGGAGTGACAGTATGCAGTGGCAGTGTGAGTGTCTTGGAGTGACAGTCTGGAGTGACAGAGTTCTGAAGTGTTTATATCTTGGAGCGACAGTACGGTCTGGAATGACAGGAACCCAATTGTAGTGGAAGTCGTGCAGTTGATCTCTTACCTATCTACTATTTATCGTTCTTATTCTCAAGTCGAGCACCCTGGGGTGGCTACAAGCTCAAACATCCTCATGCTCCCGGTGGAATAGCTTGCGGAAGCTGAGGCGGATACCAAGAAGCTCTTTCTTGCCGGATTCTTCATACGTTTTGCCGATCATATCGTGCAGCGATCGGTGCCGCTTGAGTTTAGGTGCCTCGCTGCCGCTGGTTGAGTCGCTGGCGTCTCGCGCAGAGCTTATCCCTAAACCAGTCGCCGTAGGAGCCACAGGAGACGCGAAAGGGGACATTCGTTTCGATTCGATGCCAAACTCGCCGCCAAACTCGTCGCGGGCAAATGTATTCCCGCCAATGTCACCATAAACAGAGAACCGCGGCCGCTTGCGCTCGTATTCGGCGCTGTTGTATGGACTGAACGCATAGGTGCGGCGCTGGAGATGCCCGGGCTGGCCAGTGTATCCATGGCGCATAGCCGCCATACACTCGTCTTCCTCGCTGCTACCCACGGAAACGATGGAGGCGTCGTCGGCGGTAGGGATAAAGCTGTTGTCAAGCATTAAATAGTAATACAATGCCAATGTATTTATACATGCTCAGACCATAATCGGAGCACTAGAAACCCCGAGCAACGAGCATAATCCGAGCACTAGAAAAGAGCCCAGCATAATCCGAGCCCTGGAACCCAGCATAATCCGAGCTAGAAGGTCAGATGATCAAGTCTAGGTCAAGCTCCACCGGAACCGGGGATCGGTCAAGGCGCGCCGCACCAGGTCCCGGCCCTCGGCCTCGGTGGAGAGCCGATGGTCGTTGTCGTCAAAGACATCGATGCCGAACCCAAGATAGCTCTTGAGCCGGTCGTAGAACCCAAAGTAGGTCAACAGCATAGGAACAACAATGAACCGTGGCAGCAGGCTGTTGAAGTACTTGCCCAGCGGCGTGAGGTTGATATACTGCCCCAAAAACTCCTGGAACACGGTTGCCTGCGCGGTGTTGAGGACCAGGAAGTTGTAGCTTAGAGGCACTGCCAACCGACACGCATACATTGCGTAGAAAATCAGCGACGACGGGTCCGAATCGCGGGGCACAAGCGCATACAAATTGAAGACGCGGACAGTGGCCAGGGCGCTGAACGTTGCTACGCACATGTAGCCGAGAATGGCTGCTGCCAGGACAAGCTGCCAGAACCCCACGGCACCGCGAACGACAATGTCGACCAGCGACCAAGACGTTCCTGCGACGATTTCCGACCACGCCAGGGCGGCCGAGCCAATGGCCAGTGTCACTGCCAATCCGCGCACCAGATAGGGTCTAACTTTCACAAACAACAGGTACGCCACGGAGGGGCTGAGAGTCACTGCGGGCACATAGAAGCGGAACTCGAGGGTGCCCGAGTCCTTTGCCTTGTTGAGGTCCTCATAGTAGGCGCAGTTCTGGACCAGCGACGCCCAGTCGGCTCGAGCGCGCACTGCGCGGTGTTGGTCGCGGTAGAACCGGCGGGCGAGGTTTGCGATATACTCCTCGGTGACGTCTGATTCAGGAGGCGAGGGAGCGGTTGTTCGCGACAGCGGCAGGTTGTGTTTGCGGATATCGTCGGTGAGGTCGTCGATCCACTCCGAGTAGGCGGCCGGCTTGACGGGCCCCAGGGCCATGATCTTGGCCACGACGTCCTCGTAGGCGGTATGGGCCTCTGCATATGCGTCGCAAACACCATTGGCATGCGCATAATAGTATGCGAGGCGCTGTTCAATGGTTGCGTTCCAGGCATTGCGCGGGAGATTGACGAGGCCGTGGCCCAGCAGCCAGATGGTCAGCACCAAACTGTAGCAGTAGGAAAGAGCGACCGCCAAAGCAGCCAGGTTCTTGGGATTGAGGCCGCTGGATACGCCCATGTAGATGAGGCCCACTACGCCCGCTGCCAGCAGCGTGAGTTGGTAGCGGAGTGTTGATCGGAGGGCATCTTTGAGTCTTTGCAAAGGTACAAAGTAGCCGCTTTCCATGTAGTACTGGAGAATGGGCAGCACCGCCCACGTCAACACAAACGAGGACCAGTAAATGACTCTCCACATGATGAGACGGCCCTTGTTGTCGAGGCCGCCATGGTTGGCAAGATCAATGGGAACAAGCACCACAATCGACAGCGGAATGTAGACGCTGATGACCAGCGGCAGCGCCAGGTACATTGGCAACTGATTGAGGCGCGCATATAGCGACAGAATGGCCACGGCGACCACTGCCAGCACGGCGAATGCCAATAACAGCAGGACGAGCATGAGGGTTTGTCATGGCACCTGCGGGCGTTTTGGTTGCCGAGAGCGACAAGGTTGTGCGGCTGGAGGGCTGTGCCAAGGAAAGCGACAGTGGGCTGTTTCGAGTAGTTTTGGGGGAGCGGACGAGCGGAGGCGTTGATTTGGGCGAGCACCGGGTGCTGGTGAAGATTGATGGCGATCTTCTTGTTGCTGTGTACATGGCTAGCTGATCCTCACGAGCTTGAACTAGCAGCCAGCCCCACTGCCTACACTACTCAATGCGTACGCTACTGTCTACACTATTGTCTACGCTACTCAATGTGTGCTCAATGTCTACACACAACATCCACCAGTCTACTTATTCGACATAAGTGCATGAGTCCACCACTCCAAGTCACCGTCAGCACACATAAATAACTATAACGAAAAGCAACATACAAATAACACAGCAGCGCCAACAACAACCGTCATAACCGTTTGCCGGTCGGCTACATTCACATAGTCCCCTGCTTGGGGCCAGGTCGTGTACTTTTGCGGCAGATACACGCCGAAAATGTACGTCATGGGCGACAGCTTGCCCGCCCCCCCGGCAGAATTGTAGGTCGAGTTGGAGTCGTAGATGTAAAGGGTATACTGGGCGGTCATGAGGCCTACATCTGCTGTTTCCGAGACGTCGCTGGTGTTCCAAACAAGCTTAGTGTCGTTGATGGGCTGGTTAGAGGCAAGCGTATAAGTCTGTTGGTTCGCCGAGCAATGGGCCTCGACGTTGACTGCCGACGGCGACACCAAAACGTTTGTAAACGACCACTTGAAGGTCGCGTAGTCGCCGGCCTTGATGTAGGTGCTGGCGGTGCTTGTTGGCGTGACCAGCATGACCTGGCCGGCGGGGAGATTTGCGTTGATGGACGTTGTTTTCGACGCGGAGCTGTCACTGCTGTCGTCACTTTTGTCGTCACTTGAAGTGTTTGTATCCTCAGACTCACTAGACTCAGTATTGTCCGAGTCAGAGCCAGTAGACTCAGTAGAGTCAGAGTCGTCCCGACGGAAATAGTCAACCGGACTGTATCGTACAGTATACTGGGGCTTGAACTCAGACACAGTATTATCAGGGACAGAGACCGTAGCAGAGACAGCCGCTGCCAACGCCTGGCTCAGCCACAGCGAGGCCACTACAGCAGACCCGTACATGTATATAAATAAACATCCCAGCTGCATCATCATCTAAAAATGGACCCTAATCCGGGCGTGCCGCTGCTGGATATGGACGACATGGCCATTCCGGACCAGACGCTGTCGCCGCCGGAAATCGCGCTGGTCCTGGAAACCCACTCGCTAATGCGCCGGTATGCCGACAAGCGGCTGCAGCGGCCTCTGCAGGTGCTGGCGATCTCGGCCGAGACCCTGCAGGAGTATATTGCCATGATTGCCGGCGCGCTGCGCAAAGTCAAGGACCCCGCAGCACTTCTGGACGCGCAAAGCGTGCTCATGTGCATCGATGCAGTCTACTTTGGCGCCAGTGTGGGCGACTGGGTGCGCCAGACCGACCCGGGCTGGGAACCGGACCAGATCAAGACGTTGGTAAACTACAGCAACCCCTCGGAACACGCGCTGTTCTGGCGGTTTCTGAGCGAGGCCATTGTTTCGAACCGCCGCGACGCAGCCATTAATGCCCTCGAGCGCGGCACAGACGCCGTCTACGACGACCTGGACGAGCATACCCGGCGGTGCTTGGACGGCCTGGGCGAGCTACTGGCAACATACCCATCGCTGCGGTCGGTGCCTGCGGCCGGGCCCTGCGCCGAGTCGTTTGTGACGACGGCGGAATCACTGGCAGCATGGGGCCAATGGCGCAAACAGGCCCTGAATCTCCGCAGCCAGTGCGACCGCATCGCCGATCTTGCCTGGCGCGTGCCGCTGGTTCGGCTGGCCAGCCTACTGCACGGCAACAAAGAGGCCATTCTGGCTGCCGCCCCGAACTGGTACACGGCCGTGGGGGCGCTGTTCGCCTACACCGACCCGCGCCGCGAAGAGCTGTTTGCCTACTACACGCTGGCCACGTCGGCTCACAGCGTTGACTGGACGCTTGAGTGGGAGGCGGCGTGCGCGGCAGCGTTCCAGCGCCAGCTCCAGCGCGCATTTGCGTCGCTATCCCGCCTCGACCCGGGCCAGGCGCTCGTAGTGGCAGAGCTCTGTTTCCGCTCTGATCTGGTCAAGGACTACCCGCTGGCCAGCAATGCGCCGTCCCTGCGCGAGACGCTGGCCCTTCGTCATATTCTTCAGTGCCTGGCGTACCCGGAGCTTGTCGATGCCGGGCTCGAGCTGCTGCAGGATATGTCCAACGATTCGGCAAAGAGCCTAGCCGCGCATGTGCTGCCGCAGCTGGCGGCCCAGACACCGAGCATGGCCCCCGCCGCATTGCGCGCGGCCCAGGCCCTCGAGCTGACCGGCACCGTGCGTACGCTGCGGCAAGACTCGGCCAAGCGCGCGGCCGCAAAGGGCGATGTCGCCACGGCCATTGTCGACTATGTAGAGGCGGACGACCTGCTCACTGCCCGCACCACGGGCTGGGCCCTGTTTGAGTCGTCGCTGGTGGCGGGCAAAATCACTACCGAAAACACCCTCACGCTCTCGATTCTCGAGAACCCGCACGTCGCGCCCAGCCTGCCTCGGGCAGCCGCTCAGTGCCTGTCTCCGCCGGCAGTGCTGGCGGCGATCTTTGCTGCCATCAATGCCAAAGATGTTCCTCTGCTCGCCAAGAACCTTGCTGCGCTGCTGTCGCTAGAGGCGTTGCCTGCCGCCTACGGGCCCCTGCTGGTGGCCATCACCACGCAGATCCCGCTCGAGACGCTGGGCACGCGCGGAGTAGCTGGCATGATTGCTGCGCTGGACCGCTGGGATTCGAGCCCGGAAAAGCAGCGCGGCCTTGATCTGCTGGCGGCTGCGAAATCAAGTCAATGGGCAGCGGGCGTGCAGAGCTATGCGCCTGAAGATATAGTATGGATGCTGCGGCGGCGTCTAGCCAAGGAGGTGTTTGCTTAGGGGCAGGTGGTTAGCCTGGATCTTTGTCCAGAGGTGTATTATGTACTTTCTAAAAATCTATTAGAGCTTCTTTTGATCACCCCATGTGTCTGTGTAAAGCTAGAGCTCCTTTTTACGGATAAGCCCCCGCAGCATGTCGAACGAGTTGCCGTCCGGTTGCACCTCATAAGTCTGCTCCGTGGGGCGCCCCGCTTGGTCAAGCCCCGAAACAAGCAGCATGCCCGTGTCGTGGGTGATCCCCCGGATCTTGACCCGCACATTGCCCTGTGTCTCCAGCGTAACTTCCTTGCCGCTGTGGAGCCAGTAGCGGTAGTAGCGTTCTTCAAACGGCTGGAAGCCATGGGCAAGGAAGATGGTGAACATCTCGTCCAGGCTCGTGCACAGCTTGGCCAAAAACGCCTCGATCGAGATCGGCGCCAGGTTCGAGCCCGTGCGCGCGTTAAGGTCGGCAATGCTCGAGTTGATGGACGTGGTGGGTAGCGGGTTGTCGATGTTGGTGCCCGCTCCGAAAACAAGCACAAAGTCCTTGTTGAGCACGTTGCACGACGTGATCACGCCGCCAATCTTCGCGTACCCGCCGTCCTTGGCAATGTACGTGTCGTTGGGCCACTTAAGCCGCACGTCCAGCGCTTCGTACTCCTTGCCAAAGCTGTGGATCGACTCCACAACCGCCATCGACACAAGGTACTGCACAAACACCAGCGACTGCCGCACCTCAGCCACAGGCACCCGCAGCACGCCCGACACTGGCAGTCCGCCCACGGGACTGACCCAGGCGTTCTTGCCGCGGCCGCGGCCTGCGGTCTGGATGGTCGCCACGGTAATGGTGCCATGCGGCAGCCGGCGCAGAAACTGGGGATTGCGGTCCATAGTGGTGCTGGTAGAGCCGATGATCTCGCCATACATCATCAGCCGGCCCAACCCGCGCGGATGGTGCCGCTTGGCCTCTTCCTCGGCAAGATGCTTGTAGTACAGCCGATGGTTCAAGTAAGGGGTGAGCCGCGGCTCGGGTAGGCTATCGGTATAGGCAACAATCGCTGTATCTCCCGAGTCAGTAGCGGGAACGACGTCTGTTGAAGAGTAAAACCGAAACGTGTTTTCGCGGTCCTCAAACTTGCCGTCTTCCACATTATCCTGCAGATTCTCCAGCAGGCCTTCGACGTTTGGCGTGAGCTTGGCGTCCAAACAGGTTGTGATCAGCGGCGTCGCCCGCGGCAGGCCGCCCTCGGCAGTGTCGGCAACATGGAGACCGAGCTTCTCCAGCATCATTTTCGTGAACTGCAGCCGCTGCTCCGTGTACTGGGCGACTTGGTCGACGATTTTGGGGTCGAGATCGTCGCTGTCCATTCGGGTGACATCGTACTCGAAATGGGGGCCGGTAAGGACGACTTTGCCGGATCCAAACTTCTTGAAAATCACTGCCGCAGCCTCTACATCGTCGCTCTGGCACTCGGGCTCGTCAAGATAGCTGGCCAGCACCTCGATATTGGGGTCGGACCCGGCAAACAGGCAGCCACCGTTGTAGTAGCACTTGAAGTCGCCAGTAGCGGTTTTCAGGTTCACGGCTCGGGCTCCAGCATGCGATCCGTACTGGAAGCCCTTGAACACGGTTCCTCTTGCTGTTCCGTTGTAAAAGGCCAGCTCGCGAGGACCAGATACTTCCATATCGGTGCCACGTTCAAACTCGCAATAAGAAGCTCCGAAATAGCCACCGGCGCAGATGCCAAGGTACCTGCCCCCGCTCCGCACATAGCGGCGGATTTTCTCGGTGCCTGCTCCGTTAAGGGCTTTGCAGTACGGCAGATCGGCCCCGCCAGGAACCACCAACATGGCGGTAAACGGCTGCCAAGGTTCGGAAAGCAGCTGGGTATCGGAGACCTCTGAAACCGCATAGTGCGGCGACAACAACGCTCTCAGGCATTCTTTTGTCTGCCGAGTGGATTCGACAGACGTCCCCTCTCCGGCATAGATCAGGACGTTCATAGCTTACAGATAGTCCTGCACCAGTGCCCAGTACGGATCAAAGGCCTTAAGGAGTAGAAGGAACCAAACGAACCAGGCGAACCAAACAAACCAAAGCCTTAAGGAAGCAAAGCAACCACTGATGGAAGATCCCTGGGACCAGCGGATCGAGAAAACTGGATGCTATGAGGAAAATGAGGCGTTGCAGCTATGCCATGCAGATACCGGCGACTGGCGGCAGTGTATCAAGGAAATGCAGGCGTTTCGCAGTTGTTGGGCCAAATTCAAGAACGACGAGCGTACTAGCACAGTGCAGGCATTGCCTAGTAAGTCAATTGACCACAATCTCAAGTGACTTTCTCAACTGTACATAGGCATTGGCAGCTAGTTAGGAGCAGTTAACGCTACTTTAATATTTCTTTAAATTAACAGATCCTGAGCTATCTGAGCACAAGGAGCACAAGGAGCACAAAGAGCACAATGAGCAGAAGGAGAAGGACGGATCTGGGCAAAGAGTAATCGAATTCTCGGTGGTTCCATGCAGCGGGAATATGCCGCTCAGAGATGCATAAGTAGCTGCAGCCGCCTCCCAGTCAACTAATGGAACATCCTGCTTTTACTTTAGGCGCTCTCTTGGCTACCGGTGGCATTTTCGGCTACACCCATAAAGGCTCTGTGGCCAGTCTTGTTGCTGGTGTTGCTGTCGGTGGTTTGTATGGCACTGCCGGCTACCTACTCAAAGACAACAAAGAATATGGACTTGAGACTGCGATTGCTGCGTCTGCACTGCTGCTTGCTGGGGTTGTTCCGCGGGCCATCAAAACCAAACTTCCTCTGCCCATTTCTCTGAGTGTTGTTGGCCTCACCAGTCTGGTGTACTATGGCTACAAATGGAAGGAGTTCAATCTCTAGGTCCAGTTCTACTCTAGACTCTGTCGCAGTTTTACTCTAGTTACTCGGTAATTTTAGTATTCTATTCTACCTTTAGTTACAATTCAATCAAGTTCAAATTTCAAACATATGCTGTACGAGATAAAGCCTTGGCAGTTAATTAGACTGCATACGCTGTATACCTGTGGCATACCAACATAAAAGATCAACTAAACCTAAAATCAGTACCGCTCAATAAAATCTCAGCGAACAGCAGGAAGAACAACCACAGCAGCGAAAACAGCAACAGCAGTAGCTGCACCAACAACAGCACCTGCACCACCACGGTGTGACCTCACGTGTCCATCCCCCCCAGATACCCCAGGAAATCCATCCTGGCAACCGCGTCCGCAACCCCTGCCCTACCACCCAGTAACGATCACCGCGCTGACGCAAGCGTGCCAAGTGGCATGAAGGTCAAAGAAATCCAGCGCACGGCCACTTTTGCATGGTCGCCCACCCCGGGCGCCCCGGTAATGGTGACCGGCAGTGCTGCCGGTGCTATTGATCCCGATTTCTCGTCGGCCACGCGCCTCGAGCTCTGGAATTTGGACCTGACCGACCGTACCGCCAACGCGTTTGCTCTCAACAAGCCCTCCAAGTCGGTGGAGACCGACGCGCGTTTCTACGATATTGCTTTCAACGGCGACGGCTCGTACATTGCCGGAGCGCTCGAAAACGGCAACGTCGACGTGTGGAAGACCGCCGACCTGAAACCGAAACCGTTTGCGTCCGGCGAGTCGGCAAACGGGCCCGTGCTGTCGGTGCAGTTCAACCCGCTGCAGCACAACCGCATTGCGTCCGGTGGCGTTGGCGGACAGGTGTTGATCCGAGATATCGAGACGTTTGACCAGCCGTTTGCTCCGTCGGCCCAAACAAGCCGCACCGACGACGTGACGGCGGTTGCGTGGAACAAAAAGGTTGCCCACATTCTCGCATCGTCGGGCAAGACCGGGTTCACGTCGATCTGGGACTTGAAAAAGAAAAGAGAGGTCATCCACCTGCAATACGCCTCGTCGACGGGCTCGCGCGTGCCCATTTCCAGCATCGCATGGCACCCCACCAACTCCACCAAGCTGGCCACCGCGTCGGTCGACGACAAGGAGCCCGTGATCCTTACCTGGGATCTGCGCAATGCCAATGTTCCGGAAAAGATCCTGCGCGGCCACCAAAGCGGCGTGCTGTCGCTGGACTGGTGCGACTACGACAGCGAGCTGCTGCTGTCGTCGGGCCGCGACAACCGCACCCTGCTGTGGAACCCCACTGCCGGCGAGCTGCTGGGCGAGTACCCTGTTTCGGTGGGGTGGGTGTTCAAGACCCGCTTCCATCCCCGCATGCCTGATCTGTTTGCATCTGCGTCGCTAGACGACAAGATCAGCATCCAGACACTGCAGGATACCGGCGACTCTGGCGCCGAAAAGATGGCTGCGGCTGCGGCAGCGACTGCTACGGCGGGCGGCGACGATTTCTGGGAATCCGACGCCGTGATGGATACCGTGCATCCGAAGTTCACGCTACAACATGCGCCGGCGTGGCTGCAGCGGCCGGTGAGTGCCAAGTTCGGCTTTGGCGGCAAGCTGGCCATTGCCGCCGGGTCCATTGCCAAGGTCGTGCAGGTCACCGATAGCGATCTGCAGCAGGAGACACAGGCGTTTAGCGACTCGCTCAAGGACGGCGATATGGCCAAGATTGCCGCCAGCCGCAGCGGGTTCGACTGGGAGCTGCTTGCCGGGCTGCTCAAGGACCGCAGCGCGGTTCTCGATAAGTACGCGCCCGAGACGGAAAGCGAGAGCAAAGACTCCAGCAACGGCAGCGGCGACGGCGACGACGAGTTCCTGGTCCCTGAAAAATACACGCCCTCGGGCGAGTTCAAGCTCCTGGATGGCAGCAACGACAAGGTCACCAAACAGGTGCTGGCCAACAAGCTTAGCGACGCCGTGGACTCGCTGCTGACGGCCGGCGAGCATGGCGACGCGCTGCTGCTGGCGTCGTTTGGCGGGCCCGAGCTGGTTGAGCAAGCCCAGAACGCCTACCTGTCTGCGCAGGCGGAAAAGAAGTCGTACCTGCGAGCGGCCTGGGCGGTATCCGGCGGCCATGCCGGCGCGCTAGCCGAGCAGGCCGAGCTCGATACCTGGCCGCTGATTCTGCGGTCGCTGGTGGCCGCCAACAAAGACGTGAGCGAGCCGTCGCGCGCGCTGGGCGACCGGCTGGCGGCGGCCGGCCAGCGTGACGATGCCGTCGTGGCGTACCTGCTGGGCAAGAATCTGGGCCCCGTGGCCAAAGTGTGGCTGGGCGAGCTGCCGGCGCAGGAAAAGAAGCTGGCAAAGGGCAACACCGCGCACAGCGCGCACGTTAAGGCGCTGCAGCAGCTGATTGAGAAGCTGACGGTTGCGCGGGCCACGGGCGCCAGCGATGCCCAGGCCGCCGACGGCGCCGACAAGGACGCTGACGCCGCGCTGTACCAGGCGTACCGCGACTATGCCAACGTTGCTGCGTCGCAGGGCGATCTCGAGCTCGCAAAGGTCTACATTGACTTGTTGCCGGCCGAGTTCCAGCAGGATAAGGAGCGGGTTGCAACTGCGACCAAGCCGGGCGCGCAGTCAAGCGCCCCGGCCACTACCAAACCGGGCTTGAGACAAGCCAACGGCACCGGCAAGCCCAAGGGCCGCCGGCCCGTCTCGACGCTGTACGGTCCGCTGGCCACGCCGGCTGCGGCAACAGCGACGGCCCCTGCTCCGACAGCAGCACCTGCCTTCCCTGGTGCTCCTGCCCCGGGCTTCCCTGGTGCGCCTGCACCTGCTTCTGCGCCTGCACCTGCTGCTGGCTTCGCACCGGTGCCCGCGCCCGCGCCCGCGCCGGCCCCCGCGACCCCCGCAAAATCCGGTCGCCAGTATGTCCCCAATCCTTACACCCCTCAAACTACGGCTGCCCCCGCTACTAGCTACAGCAACCCCTACAGCCAGCCCGCGGCCACGCCTTACGGCGGCTATGCGGCCCCCAGCGTGCCTGCGCCGCCTGGCGTTTCAGCCGCAGTGCCGCCGCCGCCCATGGCCAGCAGCGGTCCTGCCGGCCCGCAAAGCGCGGCGTCTCGGCCGCCGCAGCACGGCTGGAACGATCTGCCCGAGGGCGCCATCAAGAACGTGCGCACCCGCACGCCCGTGGCTCCGCAGATCATTGCCCCCAGCTACGCAAGCCGCACGCAGACGCCGGCGCCCGGTGCCCCGCCCGGCGCGCCTTCCGCAAGCGTGGCGCCGCCGCCCAAGCTCGGCGAGTCGCGCACGCCGTCGGTGTCGGC
>JAJMKN010000024.1:0-143055 GCA_030563925.1 Wickerhamiella sergipiensis
TAAGGAGTTTGTTATTTTGTTAGTTTAGTCTTTAATCGACCAATTGATCCTGGAACGCAGAGTGGGAACACAGCTTGGGAACGCAGGTCGGGAACGCAGGTCGGGGACATAGAATTTAAGGAGTTTGTTATTTTGTTAGTTTAGTCTTTAATCGACCAATTGATCCTGGAACGCAGGTCGGGAACGCAGGTTGGGAACGCAGGATGGGAACGCAGGGTGGGAACGCGGATTCGTCCCTATCTTGGCATCGACACAACGCGCTCAAATTCAAGAATGCGTTGTAAATCTCGGCCAGGGTGCTCAATATAAAGAATTCGTTGGAATCCGGGATTTGACCTAGCTGCTGTGCACCAGGGTACGGAATTGTAAGGCAGGGCACGGAAGCTGCATGAATTTGTGAACAGGCAGCAGCACTGAGCTAGGAACCGACGGAACTGAGACAGGTACTGAGGCTTTCCCACTCCGCCTTCCCACTCCACTTTCCCACTCCACCGTCCCACTCCACTGTGCCACTCCACCGTCCCACCGTCCCACTCTATCGTCCCACTCCACTTTCCCACTCCATTTTCCCACTCCACCGTCCCACTCCAATTTCCCACTCCACTTTCCCACTCCATTCTACTCCATTTGAAAGTACAAACAATAAAAATAATAAATAATAGAAAACAATAACTAATTGCACTTGCACTCCTCTTTCCCACTCCACTTTCCCACTCCAATTTCCCACTCCACTGTCCCACTCCATCGTCCCACTCCACTGTCCCACTCCACCGTCCCACTCCAATTTCCCACTCCACCGTCCCACTCCACTTTCCCACTCCACTGTTCCACCGTTTTCGCCTATCTAGACGTCTATATAGGGGCCACTATCTAACATAAATGCGTATTTATTAATTTCTTATCCCAGTATTCTAGCTACAATTTACTACCTAGTGCGAAGGCCTAGACGTAGAGGCAGGTAGTGCCAGGACCTATCGGTATGGGCAGGTAGTGCAGGCTAGTAGTTCGAGGTAGGCAGGTAGTGCACCGAATGTTAGTTAGAGATAGAGGCAGGCAGTGGAAGATGCAAGACGACCACTAGAACGACAGATAACCGCAATCGGAAATAGACTAAAGTACTTGGTACATGCCATTATATTTATTTCTTGTGGGAAGTCAGCTTCTTAAGGTAGAACTGCAGCTCCTCACCCTCGAGAATGTAGCCGTCAACGCGACCAGACTGGCCAGGGCGCGAAGAAACAACAGCGTAAAGACGACCAGCACCGAACTGGGGCTCAAGGCCCTGCGACAGCTTGGCGCCAGCAGCGCGAGCGCGGGTCTTGGCAGACTGCTTGATCTCCTCGGTGGACTGCTTGCCACGCTTGGAAGCAGGCACGCCGTAGTGAGACTCAAAGTACTGACGGAAAGGAGCGGCATCGATCTGGACAATGGCCGACTTGGTCAGGGTGTTGGTGCGCACCAGCTCGTTGTTCGAGGGGTGGTAGGCAACAGAGATAACACGGGTCTTGCGAGACACACCCTCGGTACCCCACGAGAAGTTACCAGCGTCCAGACGGAGAGCGCGGAACTTCTGGTTACCACCACGGGTGCGGACCGAGTGGATGCGCTTGGCACCGATCTTGGTGTTGGCGGGCTGACGGCCGAGCTCAAACTTCCGCTTCTTGCGGATCTGGGCGCGCATGGCACCGGTGTGCGAACGCTTGTGGCGAGAATCACGGCTGATACCCATTCTGGTTAGGTTGGCTGGTCCAGTATTGTCCGAGTACTTTTCAGATGATGGGGGCTGCTTTGGGAGGTCTGCCCTAAGCCCTAGAGCCCTAACGAACCACGCCGTTTAGTCACAACCACCTAGCAGGGCTGCCGCTTGATTAGTCACCACAGCTGCTAGTCGAGCTGGCTCCCGGGCAGCCTCCCGGGCTGGCTCCCGGCACAAGGGGGGCAAGGGTGCTGAAAAATGAAATCACTGAAAAATATCTTTTAACTCATGTCCGAAACCGTCTACGATTCCATTGAAATCGAGGACATGACCTGGGACCCCATAACCCAGTGCTTCTATTATCCTTGTCCCTGCGGCGATCAATTCGCCGTCGCCATGCTTGATTTACAGGATGGCGAAACAATTGCAACTTGCCCCAGCTGCAGTCTTATGATCGAGGTCATTTTCGAGCCCAGCGATTTGGACCAGTTTGAGTGACCATTTTGAGCGATCATCCTCGGAAAATATTTATTCATGCATTTAATGATACTAAAATGGTACTTCAAATGGTACCTAGAATAATCTTTTACGCCTTGACCTTTTTGCGGCTCGACTCTGACCCGCCGTGCGCTCGTTTGGAGCCATGTGCGGCTTTGACGTCGGTGTCGCTGGTAATGCGTCGAGGTGGATACTTAACCGATACATTCTCAAACGCATTTGTCTGAGGAAGAGGAGCCTCGGTGAAATAAGGGTGCTGCAACGCTGCTGCTGCCGTCAATCGCTTCTCGGGGTCGTAGCACAGTAGCTCCTTTAACAGCGACAACATTGATGGGTCAATGGGGTGTCCAACCGACCGAAACCACTGCTCGAGATGGTTGGAGTACGTCCGCATTTGTTGCAAATTGGGATAGTCAGGATACGCTCTGATCTGCGGCCAGTCCACCGGCGTCGGGGTGCCCAGAACCTCGACCACCTTTTGCATCTGATCTTTTTGGAAAGGAATCACTTTTTTCGAGTCCATCTTAGCCTCTTCGCCTTTAAAGATCGGCCGCAACGCAAGGATCTCCGAGAAAATGCACCCAGTCGCCCAAATGTCAATCGCGGGCGTATAGTGCCTACCTCCTAATAACAACTCCGGGGCCCGGTACCAAATAGTCACCACAACCTTATCGCCGGAAAATAACGACTGGAGAGGATTGTTGAACAGACGAGCCAGACCCAAATCGCCTATTTTCACCACACCCCCAGCAGTGATCATGATATTAGCCGGTTTCAGGTCTCTATGCAGTACCCAGTTGCGATGCAAATAGTCAATTCCACTAAGAAGTTGGAACATGATGCTCTTGATGCTGATTTTGGAAAGCGGAGGAGTGTCGATATGGCAGTGATGGTGAATGATCTGGAGAAGATCGTGCTCGGCATAGTCGAAAACCAAGTAGATGCTCTTTTCCTCTAGAATGGTCTCCAATAAATAAATGACATTGTCATGCTTCAGTTCTCGGCACAGAGCCATCTCTCGGCAAGCACTTTGGGAAATGCCGGTATAATAGGTAGCAGTGCCGTCTTTATCTGTTTTGAACTTTTTGATGGCACAAAGGCCTTGGGTGGCCTTATCGCGGGCTTTGTAGACTCTGCCGTATGTTCCAGCGGCAATATAGCCCAGGACGTCATAATTCTCCAACGCATCTTTATGTTGTGATCGTTTTCTCGCTTTATAGCGGACCATTGGGTTGGTCAAGCTCGACATCGTGCTCACTCTGCTCACTCTGTTCCACTGCTCCGCTGCTCCGACTAAGCTGTGCTTCCGCTCTGCTCCGACCAAGTTCTCCTCCTGCTCATAATATGACTAAGCAAACCGCTCTGCTCATAAGATGACACACAGCCTGGTGCTCCGAATTACCCGGCCTCAATGGAACTGATCCAAACGCTGGCGGAACCAAGCGAAGACAGTAGAGTTGGCGAGCTTGCGCAACTGAGAGAATTAATATGGCAAACGCAACGAAATAGCGATCTGGCCAAGCAACATGCCAAAACAGTTCAGGCCAAGGCCGATGCTTTGCGACTCCGCCAGCGACAACTCCAAGACAGTCTAAAGTACATGGAAAACGAATCTAAAATCCTGGTTGACTATAAAGGGCTCTACGAGAAGATGGATTTGGTTGATGTGAGTGAATTCAAAGCCGCCAATCCCACTTTGAACATTGACGAATTGTCTACATTCGAGCTTGCATCGGCCCGCCTCGATGATGAAGAGCGACGTCGCACTGAGCTTTTTGGCGAAAAGCTGGAACTGGAAGCTGAGCGGACTGGGCTCGAGGAGCGGTTACAGACAGTCGAGAGCAAACTCGATGCAGACGGGCCTCTAAATGAAGAGCTTCGCCGAGCCGTTGCGACATTCCGCAGCCTCGAAACGTACTTCTAATTCTAGTTTTGAAGAACGTCTAAACGTACTTCTCTTCTAAATGTACTTTTTAATATAATTCTGACACTTGACGATACTCCTAGAACCTCCATACTTCCTATACTCAGTGAGCGTTAACTGAAGCCGCTACACTAGCGGGTAACAGATCGGGTAACAGATCGGGTAACAGACCAGCGGAACAAGTAACGTACTTAAACAAACTCAGAGATATATACAGTTAGTCCTGCATGGACTTTTTGTGCTGGTCCAACGTCAAATAAAGCATCTTGGAGCTGGCCTCCAGCGTCGATGTCAGGCCCGCACCGCCCAAAACAGTCAAAACGCCCGCCAGCTGCGCCCGCAGCTCGTCCAACGACGGCATCTTGCGGAACTGCTGGATCTCCGGCTGGTTCAGCACGCTGCCGTTGACCTGCCCGCCCAGCAGAATCAGCCGGTTGTTGGACTTGTCCACCAAACTCACGATGCTGTCCACCGTCTTCGGGTTCAGCTCGGGAATGGCAATAACCGCCGTCGGTCCGTTAAACAGTGGCGACAGAGGATGACGCGTCTTCTTGAACTGGCTGTGGGCCTCGGCACTGGCCGGATCGGCATGCTCCAAGCCTCGCAGAGTGGCCTTGAAAAGATTGGAGCGCACAATCAGCAGCTGGCCGCCGGCTTTGCGGACGTCGGCCCGAAGCGCCTTGTCTTCGTTTTTGAGCAGCGTGGAATTGTGCAGAACAAGCAGAATCGGGTTCGTCCGCACAACATGCGTGTACACGTCCATCAAATACGTCTTGCGAGACTCGGGCTTCTTCAGCGTGCTTCTAGCAGAGCTAGCCGCAGCACCAGCAGTACTGGCAACAACCGGCTCAGCACCGACCGAACCGGCACTATAAAAGCGAGCTGGCTGAAAAGCTCGGCCCAGAACAGGCCGCCAAAGAGACCTGAAAACAGGCCCGAATGCTTGCCGGGACATCATTAGTAGTGAAATTTCACTAGTCTGGGTTTTTGTCATGCAGCGTGCATCGAGCGGCCGATGGGCCTGCCGAACCGCCAGATTGGCCCATACCTATTCAAAGACCCTGAATCTGCCAAAATCCGACTTGCCAAACCGGTCGGACCGCAAAAAAGTGCCGCAACTGATCTCGAAAACAAGCGAAGACGTCTATAACTGGCAAAAAGCTGCTCGCAGCAGCCAACCTCCGCACATTCTCCACGACGGACCGCCCTATGCCAATGGAGACTTGCATCTCGGCCATGCCCTCAACAAAATCCTCAAGGATATCATCAACCGTTTCAATGTGCAAGCCGGCCGGCTCGTGAATTACCGGCCGGGCTGGGACTGCCACGGCCTGCCGATCGAGCTGGCGTCACTGGAGCGAGCGAAAAAGAAAAAGAAAATGCCCAAGACCATTGTCGAGCGAAGGGCAGTCGCCCGGGCTCTTGCTTTGGGAATGGTCGAAAAGCAGAAGGAGAAATTCCGCAGCTTTGCCGTCATGGCCGACTGGGAAGGAGGGCCCGAGGCAACTTACAAGACCCTCACCAGCGACTATGTCGTGCGCCAGCTCCGGGTGTTTGCCAAGATGATGCATCGCGGCCTGATTTTCCGCCAACGCAAGCCGGTGTATTGGTCGGTCGAGTCGAGCACGGCCTTGGCCGAGTCCGAGCTGCAGTATGGCGAGATCGAGTCGCCGACATGCACAGTTGCGTATGAGATTTGCGGTCTTGACAGTCCTGCAGCGAGTTCTCAATCAGACGTGGACCTTTCGGGAGCGTCGCTGGTCATTTGGACAACAACCCCTTGGACGTTGGTCGCCAACCAATTGATCTCGATCAACAAGGACATTACTTATTGCCTTGTAGACACCGAAAAAGGCAGATTGGTTGTTGCCGAGTCGCTAGTGGCCTCGGTAGGTACGCCAGATCAGATTGTCGCTACTTTCCCCGGCTCTACTCTGTTGAACATCACCTACAAGTGCCCGCTTACGGGTGACGTGCGTCTTGTTGTGCACGGCGACCATGTCACTGATGCCTCCGGTACCGGCCTTGTGCACAGTGCTTCGGGACATGGTAAAGAGGACTACCTTGTTGGCCAGAAAAACAATGTTCCTATCTTCTCGCCCGTCGACGGTGCGGGCAAGTACACGTCTGAGCTACCTGAGAGTCTGAGCGAGCTCGTGGGGCTTGATGCGCGAAAGCAGGGCTCACCGCGCATCCTTGAGATGCTGCAAGAGTGTGGGGCGTTGATTGACCGGAGCAAAATCAGCCACAGCGTTCCGTTTGACTGGCGCTCCAAAACGCCCGTCATGGTGCGCTCGACGCCCCAGTTCTTTATTGATCTCAGCGGCGTGCGCGACAAGGCTCTGCAGTCCCTGGATGGGATCGCCTTCAAGCCGGCCTCGGGAAGTGCGCGCCTGCGCGCGTTTGTGCAGGCCCGCACCGAGTGGTGTGTGTCGCGGCAGCGCGTGTGGGGCGTGCCCATTCCTGTACTGCTCAACAAGCAGACAGACGAGGCGCTGATGGATGAAGACTGTGTCGAGCACGTTATCAGCCATATCGAATCGCTCGGCGAGAATGGTGTCAACCATTGGTTCGACGAGCAGGAAGATATCACCGAGTGGCTGCCCGCGCGCCTCGCTTCGCAAGCCCACAACTACCGCAAAGGAACTGACACTATGGACGTGTGGTTCGACTCGGGCACCTCGTGGACTATGCTTCCCGAGACACAGCGGCCGGTAGACTACTATCTCGAGGGCTCAGACCAGCACCGCGGGTGGTTCCAGTCGTCGCTGTTGACCCATGTCGCCTATCACGACAGGGCTCAGGCGCCTTACAAGACTCTGATCACCCATGGATTCACTTTGGATGAGCATCAGCAGAAGATGTCAAAGTCCCTGAAAAACGTTGTTTCTCCGGACGAGCTCATCAACGGCTCCAAGAAGTTCCCTGCTCTAGGCGTGGACGGCCTACGTCTATTCATTGCCCAGTGCGACTATACCGGGGATATTGCTCTGTCGCCAGTTGCTGTGAACCAGGTGGCATCCACCGTCAAAAAACTGCGCCTTACTTTCAAGTATCTTCTTGGAAATCTTGAGGGCTACCAACCTAGAGAAGAGCCGCCGCAACTGGGCCCACTCGACCGCCACGCACTGAGCCAACTCACCCAGATGGTTGATGCGTGCAAGGCCGCCTACGAAGACCAACAGTTTAGCCAGGTCATCAAGACCCTGCAAGTGCACATGAACAGCCGGCTGTCATCGTTTTACTTTGATACCGCCAAGGACATTCTCTATGCGGATTCTGTCAACAGTCCCCGCCGGATTGCTATTCAGTATGTGTTGCATCAGCTTTTGGAAGCCTATGTGCGCATCCTTGCTCCCGTGACGCCGCTGCTTGCTCAGGAGGTGTGGGAACACTGTCCCGAGTATGTGCAGAAGGAACTTTCTCATGTTGCCATGGCTGGCTGGCCCGAGGTGTCTCCGGCTTGGAAAGACGAGGCCTTGGATAATGATATCGCCCAGCTGCAGGCGATTCGCAAGATTGTGAATGACGCCATCGAGACTGCGCGTGCTGATAAAAAGGTTGGCTCGTCACTGGCGTGCGACATCTACATCGAGCCCAGCCCCGAGAACGAGCAGATCCTAAACAAATACAAGGATCACCTCGAGACTATTTTCATTGCTTCCAAGGTCCACCTCGGACCAGCCCCGGCCTCTGAATGGAGCTATAGCTTTGGCGACGCTACCAAGGCAACCGTCGTGCCTCCGAGCCATGCAAAGTGCCCTCGTTGCTGGCAGTTTATTGCTGCTTCTGAGGAGGATCTTTGCAACAGATGCGAGGACGCCGTCTCCCTAGACTAATTGTATATACCTCAGTCCGTCCGCTCTGTTTCCTGGACAAATCAATAGCTTTATCATTGCTGTCTGCAATTATAATAATTTATACTCTGATAGTTTCAGAGATCTTCTACTTCACCTCTCTTATCTAGACCCTCTATTCCCTCCTGACCTGGCTGCTCCTCACCCTAAGCCTGGAAATTATTCACGCCGGAAATGTACCGGTTCCTGAGAGGCCTGGCCACAAAGGCACCGTCGAAACCGGTCGCCGCAAAGGCCAACTCAAAATCTACACCTTCCAAGCCTCGAGGCTTAAAAACAAAGAAAATTCCCCGAGAAGATAATCCTTGGGCACCTTCATGGCTACAAAACAATCCTATTCTTGAGCCATTGCCCGACACCCTTAAGAATCGCAGCGATCCTGATCATGGAGCAAAGTCTGGAGCAAAGTCCGGAGCAAAGCCGGGAGCAGGTACCGGAGCAACTACCGGAGCAAAGCCCGGGGCAAAGCCTGGAGCAACTGCCGGAGCAAGGCCTGTCAAAATAGAGGTCCTCGACAAGATCAGAAGTATCCATAGCCGCCAAGGAAGAAGGCGGCCCCATCGTCCACGGAGACATGAAATCTCACAGTTCGACGAGTCCAACGTTGCGTCCAAGATCGATTCAACTGCTCTTGAAATGAACGCTGTGCAGGTGGACGGCCAACCAGTTGTGCCTGGGCTCGCGAACGACCTGTCGCGAGCTTTGTTCAACCCTGGTGTGCATTTCATCAAAGATCCACGGACCAATGTCTATAATTTCAAGCCGGCCTTGGAAGATATCATGTCCATCAAGGACTTTGATTTCTCTTGCATTGCTCCCTATGTTCCGTCAGGCAAGGATGGAGCCCTTTCACAGCTGGCGGCCCAGCATGGCAAGCTTTTCACTGGCTCGACCAGCAGCTTGACGGGTGCTCTCACCCAACTGCACCATGCTATTTCTCATGAACGACCACCGCAGATCATGGGTCTCTCAAAGTACTTTCGCGGCGAGACAACTACGTTCAGTGCGGCGCAACGAGCACCCACGTCGATGTTCTTGCGGTACAATCCCAAAACAAAGACCTATTCGGTCAATAGTGATGGATCTTCGGACGACGATATGCTTTTGACGTTGCTGGGCCAAACTATGGAGACCATGCTGGTCACGGATAGCGACTTGTTCCAAAAATACCACAAGGACCGCAGCCACGAGCTAGACGAGAGCTTGAAGGACCCCAAAAGCACTTACAACTATAGCGAATGTGGCGATTTCATGATGCGCTCGCAGCTGGACTGCTACGACTCCCGCCTCCCCGGCACCGGAATGTTTGATCTTAAAACTCGCGCTGTTTGCGCGGTTCGCTATGATATCGACTATGCGCAGATCCACGATGGGTCCAGTTACCAGATCGTTAAACGAGATGGCGAGTACGAGAGCTACTCTAGAGAGTTCTTTGAGCTCGTGCGGTCGGCGATGTTCAAGTACTCTTTGCAGGCGCGCATCGGCCGCATGGATGGCATTTTTGTTGCCTACCACAATGTAAGGCGCATGTTTGGTGTCGAGTACCTGCCTCTCAGTGACATGGACAAGATTTTCCACACCGCCCATCTGCTGCGGCGGCGCCGTGTGGACATGGCCGATAGCCTTGACGTGAAGATGGACGAGGTAGCGACGCTGATTGCCGACACCGAGTTCAAGCTGTCGATTAATGTTTTGTCGACTGTGCTCAAAAAGATCGTCGACAGCGTGCCCGAGTCGCTGCGGGAGCGCAGCTTCAACATCGTCATGCACGCCAAGGGCCCCGACCATCTACAAGTGCTTGTCAAGCCGATGCTGGATGAGCATGTGGATACGGTCCCCGAGGCAGTGTGCCAGGACCACAAGTACAAAAGCAACGCGGATGAGGCGTCTTTAGTGCAACATTCTGCTCAGGACCCAGACTTTGTGCCGCCGGACATGCTGGCATTTTCGGTGGATCTGAGGTCGGTGATCAACGGCACTCCGCTTCCGCGCACTCACTACCCCAGCTTGACGGAGGGTGATAAATGGGAGGTGGATGTTGCCATGACGGAACTGAAGGATAAGCAGCGGGAGGCAGCGTATACGCGGACCATGCAGAGTATGGTATCGCATACGATCACGTCGAACCCCACCACCGAGCGGCTGCCCGATGAGGCAGAAAACATCAAAAAGGCATTGGCCAAGTTGCCCAATCCCTCGACATTCCAAGAGGGGCTGCGGGCGCTGGCACTCAAGGGCTCTGTTTATGATGAGTGGGATAAATCGCGCGAAAAGACGGTGTGGTCGAGCGAATCAAAAGTTGGTGCCTCCTAGGGGTCTCACATTCAACCTAGAAAAGATAAAGCTACGTCGATGAAATATCGACCGACTCGAGATATTCTTTAATGAGCCGCTATCTCACTGATTCGAGGGACATTCCCATGACCATCGCATTTGAAGCTCAATGATTGGCCAGCCACATGCGGCCCATATAGACCACATGGGCGAACCATGGAGGGCGATTTCCAGCATAAACGATGTAGCTGAAATAAAGGTAAATATATTAATTAACAAGTACAGAACACAATAACAGAGAAGTAAGGCCCGAGCGATAGAATCTCCGACCTCAAGCAAACAAATTACTTGCACGCATGCACATAAATGTAAACAAATTAAGGGCTAGGGCCGACGCGTAGCAAGCGCCCGGTTTTTTGGAGGTTTCGCGCGTGGTCAGTCCATATAATTACCAGCATATGTGTGCCAAAGTAGATCTAAAAGGCGCCAAAGTTTTTCTAGCGGCTGATAAAAAAGCTTAAAACAGTAAAACCAATCATCGTTCAGGGTGGCGTTGTCTGATATTCATGCACGACGCACTCGCAGCGCGCATTTATAGATCCCATGTAAGCCCCCACCTTTTTTTCCCCCTTGTAAACAAACCACAAACGAGCGTCGCGAAAAATGAGTATCATCCATATTTCCACCGGAGAGCAATGGGCGAAACATTTGAGTAACTGGAGAAACAATAAATCAATGCCGATTGGCCATATCGAGGGCAAGGTTCTCCGAGTATTCCACTTTCCCTGTCAGCCGCAAGATGTTTTCCTTCTTCAGGTCGGCCAATACGAGCTGGAAGTTCATCTGCAACTTCAAAACATCTCTGTTGTGCTAGACCGAAACAGCGAGGCCGCAGTCGCCGACGGCGACCACATTCTTGTGCGGTACGCCAACCTCAAAGGAGTCCGCGAGCGGATCTGGTCCACCACGACCCGCAATTATCCGACTACGGAGATTCTGATCCGGCGCGGATCCAAGCTCATTGAGATTAAGGGCCATGGCAAACCGGTTATCACCGATGTAGACATCGACAAAGTCGAGGCTGGCGAGGCGGCGGTGCCAGGCATCAAGGCACTGCAAAAGGAGCTCACCGAAGGAGTGCAGGAGTCGGATTTCACTTGGGGGTCGCAGGTCACTGCCCGCCGAGGCACCAACTTCAATACCACTTCGCGGATGCTGCTGGAGCTGATTGAGAACCCCGGCGAGGCCAAAAACGGCATTGCCGTGGCCTGCACAGACTATTCGCGGTTCGCCAAAAACGAAGGCATCAAGGTCAGCATGTTTGCGTTTGGCCGAGCCCGGGACCCGTTTTTGGCGCACGAGTTCAGTTCGGGCGACATTATCGACGCGATGGTGCGGCCGCAGCTGAACGCCACGGGCCAGGCGATTGGCACGTTTATGAGCGCGCCGGTTCTGGCGTCGCCGGAGATGATTGACATCTTCAATGCGCACAAAGAGAAGTGCGAGGCTCAAAACGCGGCTGATGCCACTGGTGAGGATGCCGTGCCTGAGCGACCCGCCGCTGAGGCTGCCGTGCCTGAACGATCCGCCGCTGAGGCTGCCGTGCCCGAACGATCCGCCGCTGAGGCTGCCGTGCCCGAACGATCCGCCACTGAGGCTGCCGCTGTGCCTGAAAGCGGTGCCTCCAACGCCAAAGACGCCAAAAGCGACGCCGCCAACGTCAAGAGCGATGCCACCAAAGACGTCCAAGAAGCCAACGCCAAAACTGACAGTATCACGGCCAAAGTTGAGGATACCTCAGACTCAGAGGACTACGTGCTTCATATCCAGGTGTCCGAGAAAGATGTGAGAGATCGCCGCGAAGAGTTGGAGCACCTCGCAGCCGCGATCGAAAAGCGGCCCTCTTCCCAAGACGGTGAGCAGCCCGCGAAACGCCCTCGAAATGAGACTTTGAGCCAGGGAAGCATCATGCAGAAGCTCAACCCGTTTGCCAATTAGCTGTTACGACCACTGCTTCACCAGATAATATTTTTAGAATGAGAAAGACTTAGACCGTCGATACGATTCACTACTATTACTAGAACCAACACTAAAGCCAAACTAGAACCATGGAGTCGGCACTACGACGACTCTCGCACAGCGGCCTTGACCTGCTCGGCCAGCTGTTTGGCCCGCGCCTTGTCCTCTGGCGTCTTCCCCACCACGGCGGTTTTGAGCTCGCCAAACGTCGAAGGAAACTCGAAAGCCTTCATGATCTTGGGGATATGCTTTCCGCGCACTTTGAGGCACCCCGCTTGGGCAGGCACAAAGTGAAGCGCATGGTACACAACCACAGCTAAGTGCAACACCAGGGCAGGGTCCGACGAGGCCTGCAGCTTCTTTTTCTGACCGGCAATCAGCGGCTCTGCCGCGTTGGCCAAATCCTCGTTCGACGGGTCCGTCAAATAGTCGCTTTTAGCCTGCTCAACATTGGCAGCAGGCAGGCTGTTGCATTCAGACACATACTGCTGCCACTCGGAGAAAACGGGCGTGAGCAGCGGCTCCTGCAGAGTGAGCAGACCGTTCAGATACACTGCAATCTTCAGATCGACCTGCTTCTGGGCCCGCTCGATGCTGGTCTGCACGACCTCGTTGGCGGCGTCAAAGTAGTGCTGGCGAGCGCTGTCGTTGAGCCGCGCGGCCATCTGCGCAGCAAGCTTCTCCGGTACCTCGTATGTTTCGGCAAGCTTCGCGGCAGTATCGCGATTGCTGGGCGCCTTACCTGCCAGCTTGGAAATTAGCTCCTTGGCCTTGTCGCCCGGGTTCACCGTCAGTGCCTGGGCATCCTCTGCGCCCTTTTCGGCAGCTGAGCCCGACAGCCAGCTCTTGCACTTTGCTTCAAAGCCCGGCCGCACAAGAAACCGCGTATAACCTGCCGCGTACTTTTGCGGGAGCTCCAGGGCCGGCAGCAAACGGTCGCCAAGCTCGAGATCCCCGCCAACGTCCAGAAACCCTCGGTCCTCCAAAAGCTGCTTGGCAGTCTTTTTCTGGGCCTCCAGGTACTCTGAAGTGAGAACAAAGCCGGGAATGCCTACAAGCTCGTACTTGCGGGCAAACTTGGCCGGGTCTCTGATTCCATTCTCGGCCAAGTCCTTCTCGGTCAAGTAGCCATGCTGTTTCACTTGGTCAAGACTGCGCTCTCGCTGCTGCTGCACAAACACTTTCGGAGTGTACAGCTCGGTGGTGCGGTCAATTGAGCCAGGGACCGCTGCTGCCAACTGGTTGATAAAAGCTCCGCGAAGCACTTTGCTCGGCTCGACCTTGTCAAGGGTGGTAGGAGCGGTTGCAGCTTCCAAGGCTTGCACAAACTGCTTCTTGCGAGCCTCGAAACTCGTCTTGTCAACAACAACATGGTCAACATGCAGCACTGTGTTGGACTGGCTACATAGCCAGTTGAGTAGCTTCATGGACATGTGCTTTTGCTGGCAGTACTTTGCGTCGTCGATGGGCTCCGCCGCCTCTTTTTCAAGCTCGGCAACCATGCTCTTAACAAGCTGTCTCGGAAGAATCACCGAGTCAATATAGACGGTTTGTAGCTGCTTGCTGTTTTGCTCCAAAACATCCTGCACGGCTTCTTTATCCACATCCAGATCCACTGCAATAAGATCGGCGGTGGTTTGCTCCTTGCCCTCGTCGAGCGTCTGCAGTACCTCTTTGGCCAGCTCCTGCGCCGTCACCAGGCCAGTGGATGTGACGTAGAGCTTTTGGCCGAGCTTAATTTCCAATTTTGTGAGTGCATCAAGCACTACCGCTTTTGTATCTGCCACAGAAAGCTCCAGACTCGGAGCCCGTGACCACAGCATTTACTAAGTGCGATGGTGAGACTGGTGATGGTGATGGTGATGGTGATGGCGATGGAGAAGAAGGATGCAAGAACGGTGGCAAATAAAGAAGATGTTTTTGATCGAATATATAACTTTTTAAAATCTTTAATGCTTTAGGCTCCAAAGTTGGACCTCGATCGATATGCATGCCAAATCTTATGTATAGCTTAAAGGAAGCCAGGGGTAAGTCTGTGCAGATTGGTCTTGCAGAAGTCACTGCCAACAAATTTGCGTATTGAATTAAAGTCTTGGAGCGATCTGTTGGAAAATACTGTTTTCGTGATCATTTTTTTGGACAGGTCAGAAGGAGATAGGAAGGCCACAGGTGGGTAGGTTACAGGCTCAGAGTCAGATATAAAGAGGGTCTGATACTAAAAGGATAATAACTAAGAGAGATACGCTTATAGCAGTTTGAGTAGAGTACAATTGTTCAAGATCAAATCAAGTGGAATAAAGGGCCAATCTGTGAATAGTAAATGGAATAGTAGTGCCGCAGTCACAGGCAAGCAGTCCGCGCAGAGACCACGGGTTAGGGGTTCCCAAACGGGATAACTAATTTAACTGCATATGCACGCGTTCTTTCACATCGACCCCCCCCCATGGATACCTCCGGAGCTGGTGTTGACGCAGTGTTTAACGACCGGGTCCGCCGGTTTGCGGCCTTTTTGGATACCGCCGATGAACATACGGACTATAAAGAGGAGATCCGCAAGATGCTCCACAAGGGCATCACTCGTCTGATCGTATCCCTGGATGAGCTCCGAGAGTTCGACCGCCGAATGTGGGCTGGCGCACTGGAGAACCCGGCAGAGTTCTTGCCGCCGATGGATGAGGCCCTTAAGCAGGCTGCCTTGGCCATCCGCGACTACTCAGTCCACAAAGTCGACGATAACGACCTTTTTTTCGTCGGGTTCCGAGGCACGTTTGGCAACCATTTTGTCAACCCCCGAACCATCGACTCGTCCTACCTCAGCAAACTGGTGTGTGTTGAGGGTATTGTTACTCGGTGCACGATCGTGCGTCCCAAAGTTTCACGCTCCGTGCATTACAGTGAGCGGGCAGGCCAGTTTTTCGCCAGAGATTACAGAGACCAAACAACCAGTTTCGACCCGTTGCCGGCCAGTGCCGTGTACCCCACCGAGGACCCGAATCATAACCCTTTGATCATGGAGTATGGCCTATCTCGGTACCGCGACCACCAAACCATTTCCATCCAGGAAATGCCGGAACGGGCACCTGCTGGCCAGCTGCCCCGCGGCATTGACGTCATTATGGACGACGACATGGTCGACAAGGTCAAGCCAGGCGACCGCGTGCAGATTGTGGGTGTTTTTCGGTCGCTGGGAAGTGGTGTGCAGAACAAATCGACGTTCCGCAACACTCTGCTGGCCAATAATGTGGTGCTGTTGTCGGCCAAGGGCATGGGCGTGATTGCCCAGACACAAATGACCGATGCGGACGTGCGCAACATCAACAAGATCTCCAAGCGCGATGATGTGTTTGATTTGCTGGCCCGGTCACTGGCACCGTCGATTTTCGGGTTCACTGAAATCAAAAAGGCCGTGCTGCTGATGCTGTTGGGCGGTGTAGAAAAGAACCTCACCAATGGCGCGCATATCCGTGGTGATATCAACGTGCTGATGGTGGGCGATCCGTCCACGGCGAAATCGCAGATGCTGCGGTTTGTGCTCAACACTGCTGCGCTGGCCGTCGCAACGACTGGCCGGGGCTCCACTGGTGTCGGTTTGACGGCGGCAGTGACCACCGATAAAGATACCGGTGAGCGGCGGCTTGAGGCCGGTGCCATGGTGATGGCCGATCGCGGTGTTGTGTGCATCGATGAGTTCGACAAGATGAGTGATGCCGATCGGGTGGCCATCCACGAGGTGATGGAACAGCAAACGGTGACGATTGCCAAGGCCGGGATTCACACCACGCTTAATGCCCGTTGCTCGGTGATTGCTGCCGCCAACCCGGTATACGGCCAATACGATCCTCACAAGGACCCGCACCGCAACATTGCGCTTCCGGACTCGCTGTTGTCCCGGTTCGATTTGCTGTTTGTGGTCACCGACGATGTCAACGACCAGCGGGATCGGTCCATCTCCGAGCACGTGCTGCGCATGCACCAGTATATGCCAGATGGGCTGCAAGAGGGAGTGCCACAAAAGGAGCCACGGATGACCGGACTGGCGGTGGGCTCTGAGGCGCCGCAAGATGCGGAAAGCGCGCCGGTGTTTGAAAAGTATTCGGCCATGCTGCATGCCGGCATTGAGGTGACCGATGCTGGCGCGCCTGCGATTCTCACCATACCGTTTATTCGCCGGTATATTCACTATGCCAAGCAGCGGGTGAAGCCCGTGCTGACGACCGAGGCGGCCAACTACATTGCCGACACTTATAGCACGTTGCGCAACGACCCGCTTGCGCAGGGCAAGCGGCGCACGCAGCCGATCACGGCCCGTACGCTGGAGACGATGATCCGGTTGTCGTCTGCGCACGCACGGGCACGCCTGTCGTCCAAGGTTGAGGAAACGGACGCGATCGAGGCCGAGAAGATTCTGCGGTACGCGCTGTTCCGCGACGTCACGATCCCTGGCCACAACAAGCGGCGGCGGATGCACAACCACGAGGCGGACGGCCAGGAGGAAGAGATTGATCTCCAAAGCGATTCTGACGACGATCTTGAAGACGATCTTGCTCTTGATGACGACGAGGATGATCTGCTCGAGGATGGCATCGACGATGCCGAGCCGCCAACCGAGCCGCCCACCGACCAAACCGGTCAAACCGGTCCAACCGCAGAGCCCCGATACACTGCGCGGCAGCAGGCGCTGCGGGCAGCGAGCAGCAATCCCAGCGTTGACGGCATCACAGGCCCGCGTCTGCAGACGTTCATGGGCATGGCAGGCCAGGTGCTTGCGGACCCGTCAGTGTTTGAGGATGAGAGCATTGCGATTCCTGTGCTGATCGATCTGGTGAACCGGCGGATGGCCAGCGAGGATAGTTTCACCGAGGCGGAGGCACGGGCGGCGCTGCAGCACATGAGCGACCAGAACAAGGTGTTTATCCACGAGGACACCGACAAGCTGTACAAGATCTAGTTTGGTTCTTGCTTTCTCTTTGCTGTGATCTAGTTTTTATTCGTATTCTCGTTGGTATTGTTAATTCCATTTTATGAAATGGCTTTATCTTTCTATCTAACATTTGACTTCATCTGGCTTGTTCTCTAAATTGGCTCTTTAAACTGGCTTTATTTTCCTCTTTAAAATAATTTGACTTCATCTGGCTTGTTCTCTAAGATGGCTTCATTTTCCTCTTTAAAATGGGTCGACTTCATCTGACTTATTCTCTATTTGGCTTTCTCGTATTCTCTGAAATAGCGTTATGGCTCATCTTCCTGAGGCTTTGTATTTCTATTGAGCCATTTGATTTCCATTATCCCAATTTGCATTTTCTTTCCTTGGGCCCTAAATGCCACACGTGCTGATCTAACCGAAGATCCTACATGTTGGTGCCCGTAGCCGGAATCCAATCGGCGGCGCTTTGCAACCCCAAAGCGCCGCTACTGCGCCCTTATGGGCTTCCCTTTGTGTTTCTGTACCCGCTTTTCTGGTACTACTACACGTTCCACTACGACGAGTACATTGGCGCGCCTGAATGGACGTTTGTGTTTCTGGGCTCGATTGTGAGCTTGCAGGCGCTGGCGTGGCTGATGCCGTTTTGGAACGTCAAGATTCGCGAGCGGTTCGAGACGGTGCCTGCGCCGGATGTGGCGTCGGCGTCGTTGGTCCGGGTTCTTCCGGTGTCCAACGCCGGCGCCCCCGACATCTGCCGGATCGTGCGCGGGGACGACGGCATTGTGTCGTTTATGTTCCAAAAGCGCCGCTACATCTACGAGCCCAAAACCAACACGTTCACTCCCCCCAGTTTTGCGGTGGATGAGCAGGACGTGACGGTGGGCACTTTCCAGGCCGCAAAGGGTCTGGACAAGAGCCAGCTCGACGGGCTCAAGCGCGTGTTTGGCGCCAACAAGTTCGACATCCCCGTGCCGACGTTTTTGGAGCTGTGGAAGGAGCACGCGGTCGCCCCGTTTTTCGTGTTCCAGATCTTCTGCGTGGCCCTGTGGCTCATCGACGATATGTGGTACTACTCGCTGTTTTCGCTGTTTATGCTGGTGGCGTTTGAGAGTACTGTTGTTTGGCAGCGCCGCAATACCATGGCCGAGTTCCGCGGCATGGGTATCAAGCCCTATGGCGTGCAGGTTTACCGCAGCGGCAAGTGGGCCGAGATCCAGAGCGACGCGCTGCTGCCCGGTGATTTGGTGTCGATTGTGCGCACGCCCGAAGACAGCGGGCTTCCCTGCGATCTGCTGCTGCTGAGCGGCACGGCAATCGTTAATGAGGCCATGCTTTCCGGTGAGAGCACGCCGCTGCTCAAGGAGTCGACCGAGACGCGGCCGCCTACCGCTCCGCTGGACCTCGAGGGTGTTGACAAAAACAGCCTGCTCAACGGCGGCACCAAGGCGCTGCAGGTGACGCCGGCCGCGCACACGTCGATCCCTGCGCCGCCCGATGGAGGCGCGCTGGCCGTGGCGGTTCGCACGGGCTTTGAGACGTCGCAGGGCTCGCTGGTGCGGGTGATGATCTTCTCCACCGAGCGCGTGGGCGCCGGAAACAAGGAGGCCTACTTTTTCATTCTGTTTCTGCTCGTGTTTGCCATCGCCGCGTCCTACTACGTGTGGACCGAGGGCGTGCGCGTGGGCCGCAAGCGCACCAAGCTGCTGCTGGACTGCGTGCTGATCATCACGTCGGTGGTGCCGCCTGAGCTGCCCATGGAGCTGACGCTTGCCGTCAACACGTCGCTGGCCGCGCTCGGCAAGTTCTACATCTACTGCACCGAGCCGTTCCGCATCCCGTTTGCGGGCCGCGTGGACGTCTGTTGCTTCGACAAGACCGGCACGCTGACTGCCGAGAACCTGATTGTCGAGGGTGTGGCCGGTTTGAGCGACGAGCCCGAGCAGCTGCTGGATATCGCCAAGATCCCGCTCTCGAGCTCGTTTGTGCTCGCGGCCGCCCACGCGCTGGTGCTGCTGGACGACGGCGAGGTGGTCGGCGACCCGATGGAGCAGACCACCATCGAGGGCCTGCAATGGGAGGTGCTCAAGGGCGACGTTGTGCGCAGCAAGGCGGCGCCTGCCAACAAGCTCAAGATCCTCAAGCGGTTCCAGTTCTCGTCGGCGCTCAAACGGTCGTCATCGGTCGCTCGCGTGGGCGACAAGCTGCTGGTGGCCGTCAAGGGTGCGCCCGAGACCATTGAGAAAATGCTGGTTAATGTGCCCGACAACTACGAGGAAACTTACAAGCATTTCACCCGTAACGGCTCGCGCGTGCTGGCGTTTGCGTCCAAGACGCTGCCGGCGTCGGCCGAATCTACCCTGCACAAGTACCCGCGGGAAAAAGCCGAGGCCCAGCTGGAGTTTGCCGGCTTTTTGGTGTTCCACTGCCCGCTCAAGCCCGACGCTATCGAGACCGTGAAGATGCTCAACGAGTCGTCGCACCGCGTGGTGATGATCACCGGCGACAACCCGTTGACCGCCGTCAAGGTCGCCGACGAGGTGGGCATTGTTGAGCGCCAGACCCTGGTGCTGGACATCCCCGAGCACGGCGGTGCCGAGCTGGCGTGGCAGTCGGTGGACGGCAGCAAGGAGATCGCATGTGATCCCTCCAAGCCGCTGGAGATCTCGCTGTTCAACGACTATGATCTCTGTGTCACTGGCCATGCGCTTACCCGTCTTCAGGACCACAAGGATATCAGCCAGCTCATCCGCCACACCTGGGTGTACGCGCGGGTGTCGCCGGCCCAGAAAGAGTTCATTCTCACCACCCTCAAGAGCGCCGGGTACATGACGCTCATGTGCGGCGACGGCACCAACGACGTGGGCGCCCTGAAACAGGCGCATCTCGGCGTGGCGCTGCTCAACGGCACCGAGGAGAGCCTCAAAAAGCTGGCGGAAACAAACCGCCAGGAGAACCTCAAAAAGGTGTACGAGAAGCAGGTGGCCATGATGGCCAAGTGGGGCGGCAAGGTGCCCCCCGTGCCGCCGCTGATTGCCCATCTCTACCCGCCGGGTCCCGCCAACCCGCACTACATCAAGGCGATCGAGAAGCAGGGCGGCACCGTTGACGACGCTACCCGCAAGGAGATCGCCAGCCTGCAGGCAGCCCAGCAGCGGGCGGGCGGTAGCTCGGAGCAAAAGGCGGCCGAGCTCGCCGACAAGCTCACCGAGATGCTGGGCGAGGACGAGAGCGAGGCGCCGGCCCTGAAGCTGGGCGACGCGTCGGTGGCGGCGCCGCTGACCTCCAAGCTCGCCAACGTTGCCGCGGTTACAAACATCATCCGCCAGGGCCGCTGCACGTTGGTGGCCACCATCCAGATGTACAAGATTCTTGCCCTCAACTGTCTGATCTCTGCCTACTCGCTGTCGGTGCTGTATCTGGCGGGCATCAAGTTTGGCGACGGCCAGTCCACTGTTTCGGGCCTGCTGCTGAGCATGTGTTTCATGTCGATTTCCCGCGCCCGGGCCGTCGACAAGCTGTCCAAAGAACGGCCCCAGCCGGGCATCTTTAACTTTTACATCATGGGCTCGATTCTGGGCCAGTTTGCCGTGCACATTGTCACGTTGATCTACGTCACGGACCGTGTGTACTCGATCGAGCCCCGCGAGGATAGCATCGACTTGGAGCGCAAGTTCGAGCCGTCGCTGCTCAACACCGCCATTTATCTGCTGCAGCTGGTGCAGCAGATCTCCACGTTTGCCGTCAACTACCAGGGCCGGCCGTTCCGCGAAGCAATCACCGAAAACAAGGGCATGTACTATGGTATTCTTGGCGTGGCGGGCCTGGCGTTTGCCGGCGCCACTGAGTTTGTGCCCGAGCTTAACGAGGCGCTTGGCTTGGTCAAGATGTCCGACAGCTTCAAGTTTATGCTCACCACCATCATGCTGGTGGACTTTGGTGCCTGCTATGTGATCGAGTACGGTCTTAAGTACTTGTTTGCCGACTACAAGCCCAGTGACATTGCGTTGCATCTGCGCGAGCGCGACCAGTATGTTCAGAATTAGCTGGCTGGCCTTTAGTGGCTGGCTGTAGCTGGCTGTAAAGTTAGCGTCTTAGATGATACAGTGTTAAGTTGCTTCTTAGGTTTCAAAGTGTCTTCTAGAAGAGTGTTTTTGAGTGTCTTTAGCAGAGTATTCGCCTTTGGCAGCTTTTGAGATAAACGTGAGGCTACTAAAATCACAGATGCGCTCTATGCGCTGAGTCTATAAGCAGTATGCACTATGACTACTGTGGAGGCTGCAGTGGCTGCAGGGTTCTGATCTAAAAGGTGTGCTATGTCTGAGTGGCCAAGTAACGCCTTAGCTTCAAACACTTCCAGGATCGTTATGGCCTGGCGAAAAAATCAGCCTCTGGCCTTTGAATTATTGGGCCATCGAGGCGGAAAACCTGTCAAGTATTTATGTTTAGACATTCAACCTGACCAGCCAAGGTCAAACAGTCATCATGAAAGGCTCGAAACGCGGTAAAGGTGTCTCGGTGCTGGAGCCCGGCTGGCAAGGCATTTTCGTGACTTGTCCCAGGGGCAGAGAATCTAACTGCAGAGCAGAGATGAACGACGTTCTTTCCGAGTATATCGAGCAAGAGGAACTTAACCAAACCGGCGAAAACGATCAAGAGTCTCCAGACGAACAAGGAGACATCGAAAGTCTGATTCGCCAGGAAGTGCAGGCACTTGGCAACAAGAAAAAGACCTCCAAAGTCGATGGCCATCTCGTGGGCTGCGAATGTGTGGTTTTCATGCGCATCAAGCCTCCGTTTGACCCTGTCCAACTTGTGCACCGCATCTGCAGGGACGCAAAAAACGGCCACCAGCGCACCCGTTATGCGCAGCGACTGTCTCCTGTATCTTTGCTCGTACCGGCTGGCCTGGACAATGTCGGCAAGTTTGCGCCGATCATCGAAAACGGACTGTCTGGCGAGGGTCTGAAGTTCGCTATTCGACCAACAATTCGGCAAAACACGCAAGTTCCTCGAGATGAGCTGATCTCCAGTACCGCCAAGCTGGTCGACTACAAACATAAGGTCGATCTGAAGAACTACGACAAGCTCATTTTGGTCGAGTGCTTTAAATCGGTGATGGGCGTGGCTGTGGTCGAGGACTTTGAGGAGCTCAAGCGGTTCAATTTGTCGCAGCTGGCGGGCATCGACTCCAATGGGCCAGGCTCCAAAATGGCCAAGTCCAAAGCCGAGTCTGAGCCCGAGTCCAAAGGCGAGTCTAAAGGCGAGTCTAAAGGCGAATCTAAAGGCGAGTCCAAAGGCGAGTCTAAAGGCGAGTCTAAAGGCGAGTCTGAGGGCGAGTCCAAAGGCGAATCTAAAGGCGAGTCCAAAGGCCAGTCTAAAGGCGAATCTAAAGAGCTGAAAGACATCAACGAAACGAAAGAAGAGCAGCAAGAGCGGCCGACGAAGAAAGCCCGGCTGGAGGATACACCCGAGCAGGCAGATTAAGCGGTGAAAGCCTCCCCGAGATCATCTTGTGTATTTATGGTCTAGGATAGTATAGAAAAGCCTACATCAATAGCCCTCGCCAACCCCCAGACCAGCCATTGTGAAAGCGAGAGTAGTGAGAGTGTGTTCAGGATGGAAGCTAATGCCTACGCCGGGCAATATCTGAATACTTTGTAGGCTGTTCCCATGCGAGCCAGTCGCTGCTATGAGTAGGCAACAGCCCCATGCGGCCAACTTTCCAGACCCCTACGGCCATAGTTAGCAGTGCACAGCCAATGTACACCAGTTTTGTCCAGAAAATGTCGCTTTTCGTTTCCTTTGTTTCCAGAGACTTGAACGTCTGTTGCACGGAAAAAATCTGGCCCAGCGGCGAAAGAAAGAACATGTACGCAGTCATAGTGATGGTAACCATTTCCAGCGAGTTGCCGCTCATATACGACATGAATAGATTCATGGGCAGGCTCTTTACCGGGGCCAGAGCCAGCTCCCATGCTCTTTTGATTTTAAGATGTGTTTCCTGGCTTTTCTGCGACTTGGCAGGCTTGCGCTCGGCCTTGGCAAACACCGCCGGCCGTGCCACTTTTAGCGGTTTGGCGGCCTGAGCAATTCCCTGCGCTTTACTGCGGTCGCACAGCTCCGAGTACCAGTCCATGCTTAGTGTGGCTGACTGGCTTCGCTGTGTTTGATCGCCGCTGCCTTTGAGTTGACTGTTTCTTTTACTCTAAAGCTTTCACATTTATAGCCAATTGGGTCGATTGCAAAAATCTGAAACATCTCGCATTTTTTCGGATCCTGTGATCCGCTAGTTTTACTACTAAACCAAGAGCCAAAATCACCCTTCGACGATCAGGGCCGCTTATGCACAAACATCCACCACCAAAGCTGGCGACCGCGGCCACCGGCACTATTTATTTGTCGACCAAAACGCCGTTCGTGTCGGCGGTCAAGAGGGTAAAACGAAATCTCGATGCCATGCAACGCAAGCGGCTGGGCCGCTACATTGTCGTTCTTGGGCTGGGCAAAGCCATTCAGCGCACGCTGGCCGTCGCCATGGAGCTGCAGCACCAGGGATACCGGCTGGAGATTCTCACGAAAACGTTATATGCCATGGACGAGCATGCAGATGAGGATTTGGGGACGGTTGAGATGAAGCGGCGGCCAGTAGGTGCAGTGGAGCTGCGAGTATATGCCAAGAAACTAGATAAATAGATGTGCGTGCCACCGTTGGTAGTGACTTCTCTTCTGATGCTGCGCTGAAACTCGAAAGTGGTGCTAAAGGGGCTGTTAGCCGCTAATCATGAGTGGCCGCTTCCACAGGAGTTGTAAGACGCTACCTCTGGCGACCTCGCGGAGGATCAAGCCCGGGCGGATCGAGCCCCGACAGATTGGCCAACGACCGTTTCCGCGCCGAGCCTGACGGCGAATATGGCACTTGTTTCTGGCCGCCCACCGGCTTGAGCATCGCCAATGGCTTAATGGGCGACGAGAACACCGGGCTGGTCAGGTGGGTCATGGCATCGACCAGCGCTGCGTGCAGGGAAGACGACTCGTTCTCAGTGAACAGCAGCGCCACGGAAATCGCCCGCTGCTTGAGCTTGTACAATGTACTGTGCACGATTTGGATCAGCGCATAGTCCTGCGACGATGTCGACTGCGCTCGCTTCCAGGTCAGGTCCTGCACCAGCAGCTTGTTGGACAGGAAGATGTACCACGTCGTGCCCAGCATGTTGGAGCGCGTGCTGTACAGCAGGTGTTCCAGCACCTGAGCCAGCGCGTGCAGTAGTGCGCAGCGGTTGGAGGCGTGGCTGTTTCCGAAATGCGCGGGTCCCAGCCTAAACGCCTGCAGCTCCGGCGCTCGGGTATATGTACCGGCAACCACCTCTTTGCCGCAGCCGTCACTACCGCGCACCGCATGGCTCGCAAGATAAATCGAGTTTTGAGGATTCGATGGCTCGTGAAGTGGGTGGTTCAGCATAAACAATAAACCTCAACCTTTGACGTGCATATACCTGCAGCCCCTGCAGGACCCTCCCAGTCGGACCCGCTCCGGCAAAATTCTGCCCAGCCTGGATTGCCCCAGCCTCGCTGTTGATAGCATGTGCAGGCAATTGCTGGGAAAAGATATTAAATGCTCTATTGAACTATGCTAGGCCTAGTATCCCACAGTAAACAGCAGATGGACGACATGCAACAATGACGCTACATGCGGCCTCTGGCTAGCCGGCGGATGAACTCAAGCTCTTGCGCCAACTTCCCCGACACTTTGGCCGCATTGGCCTCGACAATACGCACCGCCTGCGGGTAGTTCCGCAGATAGTACTGCCGCTCGGCTGCAGACTTTATGCGGCTAAGATCGGCCTTGTTGTTGGCCGGCATGTCCAGCGGCTCGTCAAAGTAGCTGTGTGTTTGAAAAATAGGCCCCGTTTGGCGGTAGCCATTAAGCTGGGCCTCGAAGGCCTCTTCGGACTGGCCCTTGCGCTGCTTGACTTTGCCCGACGTCTCTTGGGTGCTTAAAGCGGAGGAAGTTTTAGGGGACGTCTTAGTGGAAAAGTTGACCTTGACGGTCTCCAAATAAACTTCCTGGCAGTCCTCATCGGCCACTCCGTTTTCGTGGATCAGCACTGCAAAGTCAACGACATCGCCGAGCGCAATCATAGGAGCATGCCAAGTGCCGGCCCCGTAAGTCACTGCTTGGTCTCCCTTAACAGTGAATGCTTTCAGACCCGAAAGCTCCGGCAACCCATCCGAGGCAGTTGGTGCAACAATCACCATATAGGCGATCTCGTTTTTGTCTCGGCCCATCGGCACAAAAGTCTGTGTGGAAAAGGGGTGCCGTTCCAGCACTTTACTGGTATAAACCTGCTCATCGCCGGCGTCTCCCGCAATCAGATGATTAGGAGGACTACAGCGGAACATATTCCAGTTGGCAATGGCCCGTTCGCGACTTGGAGCGAGATCGTAATTGTTGACGATGGGCGACACTTTAAAAAGCTTTGTTGCAGTGCCATAATTTGCACTTGAAGATTGCACCTTGGCCAGCTGATGAGCAGACGAAATCACACCGCCAAACGGTGCGAAATCCTCCGGGGATATCGGCGAGGCAGTGATTTCCTGAGTGGTTTGGAGTGTTGCCAGTACCATGGGAATTACCGAAGTTGACTGATACAGCTGAAGACTGATACGGCTGAAGCTGATATGGGCTAGGGGGACTAGTCACTACTCCCTCTAGTCACTGCGGTCGCTGTAGGCACTTTAGTCACTCCAGTCACTAAGCTACTAACTAAGCTAGCAAGTCACTAAGCTGAGTGTTGGGAGGTCGTTCCAGGCACTGTCAGTAGTTGCTGGTGGACCTAGCTTAGTATCATGACTTGGACCCAGAAAGAAATCCGCTTGTCGCCTCGCAAACAAGGCTGCTATCTTATTGACGATGAAATTCTGAGAGAATTGCCCGAGCTGCGAAAATACAAAATCGGCATGCTCAACCTCTTCATCAAGCACAGCTCGGCCGGCCTTACTCTCAACGAGAATTACGACCCTGACGTGCGCACCGACATGGGAAATGCACTTGCTCGCATTGCTCCTGAAGGCGATCTGTACATTCACAATGACGAGGGCCCGGACGATATGCCTGCTCATATTCGCAGCACGTTGGTTGGCGCCTCAGTCGATATTCCGATCCGCAATGGCAGCCTGTGCACCGGCACCTGGCAGGGCATCTGGTTGTGCGAGTTCCGCAAGTACAAACACACCCGCACGATTGTTGCGACGATCCAGGGAGAGACGGCTTAAAACCTGTATATAAAGCTGCATTCTACTAAAGTTCGTAACTGGAGTCTACTAGAGTAACTAGCTAGAGCCAGACTCATTGGCTATGGAGACTAGTTAGAACTATAGTCACTGGCTTAAGACTACTGAAGGACACTGTCTGGAGAAATCACTAGCCAGGAGCAGACCGGCACAAGACTAGAAACGGCTCGGTGGCTCAGCAGCTCGATCCAGCTTGCTGCTTGGGCTGCAGATTGCTCTGAGGTTGCTGCAGAGGTTGCTGCAGAGGTTGTGGTTGCTTGGCTGGGACAAGGCCATGTGACCGTAGCCGCTTCGGTAGTAGACGCTGGTAGACGCTTTGCTAGAAGCTGATAGGGAGAAGATCAATTTAGACTGAAGACATACTATTTCACTTTTCAAAGCAAAATTTGAAGAGAGGTGGATAAAAGCATGGGTGGGGGAAGTATCGTGAACTGTTTATCGTCAGACGATAGTCATCTACTACCCTAATGAGGCTAGACGAACTCCCCGTGGAGATTTTGCTCCAGGTTTATGAGCAAGGCGGCACCGAACTGCTTGCGTCGGGCCTTCCTTTGACCTGCAAACGTCTGAGAGCAATCAGCTTCGATACGCAGCTTTGGAACGATCTTTTAACCGACATTTTTCAACAATGTTGCTATACGGATGAGCGGATCATTACTATCACCAGTTTCCGAGAATTTTTCTACGAACAAAAACGCATTGACCGCAAAGTGGCCAGAGCCCTGAATGCGCTTGTTTATGGCCCGGGCACAGACTGCGAGGGATGGGTCGTCAAGGTCATTCCTCATCGGCTAAGGGCTACCGTGGAGCTTGAGAAGGTGGTTGCAAACCCGCCTACGATCGCTCACTATAATTGGGCCAGCTGGCTGCTAGAGGCCATCTTTCGCACTGAAGGAATCTACCGACTGCTCGACCTTTCCACAGATCGTGACTTTGGCAACCTGCCCATCAAGAACCCTCTTAAGCACTTGGAAGCTCTGCTGTTCCTACGGCTGGGCCAGCGACCTACCGCTTATATCAATGCCTTGAGCTGCGACTGGCGAGACCGCCTTGGCGAGGACTCGGTGGATGTGCAGCTGCCGGTGCTAATCGACAAGGTCCAGGAGCTGGGCAAGAGCCTCAACTCGAAAAAGGACTTTTTCTCCACTCTCTTGAAAAGCGCCATGTTTGTGCATGTGGCCAACCAGATCTGGGACGGCGAAGAAACGAGACTGGTCACTTTCCCGATGGCGACGTTTTGCTGTGTTACGAAGAGCCCCAACGACGTTTTGTTTGTAGATTTCAGCAGAGACGGCAAACTGCGAACTCCTCAGGATATCCGCGACCGGCTGGCAGTCACCAACACCCCTCCTGAGAATGTCAAGTACGGCATCTCATTCTACGATCTTCTGGCCACCGTCTACGTGTGGCATACGCGGCCGTCGGCCAACCGGCAAACGATTCTCGAGTTGATCGAGCACGCGGCCCTGCAGGTCAACATGCGCAAGCAAAAACAGTTCCCCGGCCTCTATTTAAATCTTGTCAAGCGCATCATTCAAACAAACATCGCCGACGTTGACATTAACCCCCCGGTGCCGCTTTCTCGCCAGGTCACCGGCAACAACCTGCAACCAGGCATGGTTGTAACGCTAGTGGAAATGGGCCCCGACCCGGCCGTGATTCTCGAGGTGTTTCCAGACTCGTGCACGGTTCTGCGCGGCAGAAAAATTGACTCGGTGCTGTCGTCGCGGATTGTGCCTGGCTACGACGGGCCTCTGACGACGGTTGCAGGGCTTGTTGTACCCGACATCGACGTTGACTTGGGGATTCTCGGCGAGTACTTTATTAGCTACGACGCGGCCGCCAAGAAGTTTATCCAGCTACCATGACATACTTAACGAATAACGATCTGCTTGTGGCCTTAACGGACCTGGAGTTGGTTGTGCTGTAGCAAGCACCAAGGATGCAAAAGGCTATGGATGTAGCTTGGCCTGGAGTGTGACTAGCACAACGGTTAATAAACAGGGCAGATACAACTAGCTCAACAATATAATAAGGCAGATGCCAATAAATACAATATTACAATGGTGTCACCGGTCGGGTGACGGGAGGAGTAGGAAGCCGCGGCAGCCGCGAATGCACGCGAACAACCGTGAGGCTCTCTGACTTGATGATCTCGCAGACAGAAGGCATTTCTGTTGCCAGAAGCATCAATGCGTTCGTGAGCTCAGCACAGCTCAATCGAGTGCGCAGACTGGTCCCCACTTTGTTGATGATCTCCTGAAGAGAGTAGGTAGCGCGAGAGGTAGCCAGCGACGCGAGAATCGAGGAGATTGCCGGAAACTGCGCCTGCAAAAACTTGGTTTCTTGTTCACGGCGCATCGCCGGCTCATTCATGGCCTTTTTCGCGGCCTCTTTAGCTCGGATCCGCTCAAGCAGACTGCCCTCTTTTTTCGCAGGCACAGCTGTCTTGAGAGTCCGTTTGATGACCCGGCTGGCCTTTGGACGAAGCGCATCAGGAAGCGGCAACACATTTTTCGGAGCCAATTCATTAACTGGGGTGGCAGGAGGGCTTGGAGGAAGAAGCATAGGAGTGGTGGTTGCCATGGTGGGAATAGTGATATTTTTGGGTTTCGTGAGCAGAGATTGAAATTTCTGGCGCCGTTGAGCAGCTGCTTGAGGAAGACCAGAAGCGGAAATCAAGTATCCCCGGCCAATAGGCTCGAGGACGTATGATTCGGGCCAAACTGCTTGAATGGCATGGACATCTTGAAGAGAAATTCTGATGCCGGTAGAAAGGAGGCGCTTGCACAGCTCGGCAAATTGAAGAGGGCGCACAGACGTGCTGTAATGAAACAACAGAGCCGACTCGATAGCCTGAAAAGTTTCACTCAAAGACATGAACAAGTACAAGGAGGGTTGGTGTAATATAGTTGGCGCGTCGCGTGGGAGAATCTGCAGGTTAATTGATCTACGTGTCGGCGGCAAGGGTTGCCTAGGAGCCGCGAGGTGCCCGCGCCGCTGACGTGACCGTGTTGCATTCTGACATAAGCGGAGTTCACCCCCAGGTTTAATGCCCAGCCCGGGTCATAGTCCTCTCCCCATGTCTAGGGTTCCCCCGAAAAGGTACATCACGTGACATCACGTGGAGTTCTTATTTCGCAGTGGCAACTAAAAATTCCAGTGGCAAATCTGCAGCCCTTAGTGGTAATTAGCGGTGGCGAATGGGTATCATAGGTGTTAACATTGCATAGACATTTTACACTTTTGAGCTAAAAAAAGCATCGAGCAGCTCGCAATTAGCACGCAAATAGCAACAGGCCACTTAACAAGACTTAATTAGACGCACTTAAACAAAACAAGTAAAAAGTAGATACCTCCTCGTGCGAAACATTTCAACTTTGAGATCGCGTGGACGCCACTATCAAACTAGTTTGAAAAACCAACTGTCAATCATGCTTCTCTCTGATTCGACACATTTCTACTCCCGGCCTTATATAACGGGGGTGAAATTTCTCTCGTCCCAACTGTACATACAAAAAATGCTCGCAGCTCGTTTTGCTCGTGCAGCGGCCAAGCGTGCTCCGCTTCGCATGGCTGCGCCTACTTTCCAGCAGGCCCGTTTCAACTCCAGCAAGATCCAGGGTACCGTCATTGGTATCGATCTTGGTACCACCAACTCTGCGGTGGCCGTCATGGAGGGTAAGACCCCCAAGGTCATTGAGAACAGTGAGGGTGCTCGCACCACTCCCTCGGTGGTGGCGTTCACCAAGGACGGTGAGCGTCTGGTGGGTGTGCCTGCCAAGCGCCAGGCGGTTGTGAACCCCGAGAACACTCTGTTTGCTACCAAGCGTCTGATTGGTCGCCGCTACGAGGACCCCGAGGTCCAGAAGGATATCAAGGAGGTGCCTTACAAGATCGTCAAGCACAGCAACGGCGATGCGTGGGTCGAGGCCCAGGGCGAGAGCTACTCGCCTGCCCAGATCGGTGGCTTTGTCCTTAACAAAATGAAGGAGACTGCCGACGCTTACCTTGGCAAGCCCGCCAAGAACGCGGTTGTTACTGTCCCCGCTTACTTTAACGACTCGCAGCGTCAGGCCACCAAGGATGCCGGCCAGATTGTTGGTTTGAACGTCCTGCGTGTGGTGAACGAGCCCACTGCTGCCGCTCTGGCCTACGGTCTGGAGAAGGACGACGACAAGGTCATTGCCGTGTTCGACTTGGGCGGTGGTACTTTCGATATCTCGATTCTGGAGATCCAGAAGGGCGTTTTCGAGGTCAAGTCTACCAACGGTGACACTCACCTGGGTGGTGAGGACTTTGACATTGCCCTGGTCCGCGACATTGTCGCCAAGTTCAAGAAGGACTCGGGTATCGATCTCAGCGGCGACCGCATGGCGGTTCAGCGCATTCGCGAGGCCGCCGAGAAGGCCAAGGTCGAGCTGTCGTCGTCGTCCAAGACCGACATCAACCTGCCTTTCATCACTGCCGATGCTTCGGGCCCCAAGCACATCAACGAGAGCATCTCGCGGGCCCAGTTCGAGAAGCTGGTTGAGCCTCTGATCAAGCGCTCGGTGGAGCCCGTCAAGGCTGCGCTCAAGGACGCTGGCCTCAGCGCCTCGGGCGTCAACGAGGTCATTCTGGTCGGTGGCCAGACCCGTATGCCCAAGGTTGTTGAGACCGTCAAGTCGCTGTTTGGCAAGAACCCCAACCACAGCGTCAACCCCGACGAGGCCGTCGCCATTGGCGCCGCCATTCAGGGTGCTGTTCTTTCCGGCGAGGTCCAGGACGTTCTTTTGCTGGACGTCACTCCTCTGTCGCTGGGTATTGAGACCCTGGGCGGTGTTTTCACCCGGTTGATCAACCGCAACACCACCATCCCCACCCGCAAGTCGCAGGTGTTTTCCACGGCTGCCACGGGCCAGACCTCGGTCGAGATCCGCGTGTACCAGGGCGAGCGTGAACTGGTGCGTGACAACAAGCTGATTGGCAACTTCAACCTCGGCGGCATCCCCCCGGCCCCCAAGGGTGTTCCTCAGATCGAGGTCACTTTTGACATTGACGCCGACGGAATCATCAACGTTTCCGCCAGCGACAAGGCCACCAACAAGGATGCTAGCATCACTGTTGCCGGCTCCTCGGGTCTGTCCGACACCGAGATCGAGAAGATGGTCAAGGACGCCGAGAAGTTTGCCGACCAGGACAAGGCCAAGCGCGAGATGATCGACGCCGCCAACCGCTCGGACTCGGCTGCTAACGACATTGAGAACTCGCTCAATGAGTACCGCTCGCAGCTGGACGAGGCTGACGCTAAGAGCCTCGAGACTCTGATCACCGAGCTGCGCGAGCTGGTGGCCCGCGCCCAGGCCGGCGAGGAGGTCGACAAGGAGGCCCTGCGCGTCAAGACCGACGAGCTCCAGAACAAGTCGCTTGAGGTCTTCAAGAAGGTCTACGAGAACAAGGCCAAGGAGGACAAGGAGGACAAGAAGGAGTAAATGTATATAGCCTCTAGATGGATGTCTCTAGAGTCTCTAGATAGATGTCTAGATAGATGTCTCTAAATAGAGAACCCTGTTCACTCAGTTTCTGTTAACGGTTTCCAGTTGTCTAGAGAACCTGTTTACTCACTACACCCTCTGAAATGAACAAGTCAAATTTCCGAGTTCGCAGGCCAAAAAGTAGTCAATTCAAAATGAGAAGAGGAACAAGATATGCTTGAAGACGAACCAGGTAGCTTCGAATTCGACGTCACTGCCTGAATCCGTTGTCTTCTGCTGGCACTTAGGAACCTTGGCTCCTTGAACCTTGCAGGAAGAGACAAATCAAGAATTTGCAGAAACTTCGGACCTAAATTTGAATTGTTGTCAATGTTGGCTGGCCGCCAGTTACTCCTGCTGGCTGGCCGCCTGCGTGGGAAAGGGCTGGGACAGCCGAGTCCCTCACAACATGCATATTGACGAACATGTTGCAGACAGCCTGAAAATCGTCCAATTGCGACTGGCACTGCTCAATGCCACGGTTGCGGACCTTGCGATCGTCAACAATGCTGCGCAGGCAACTACGAATAGGATCGCTAGCTTCCTATTTGGCCTGCATATCAACTCGCATACGGGCACTTTTCCGGGCGCGCCCGCATTCGCGTGTCCCGCGCCGGCGCCATTCGCACAGCGCCCGCAATCGCAGTCCAAAAGACCCAGATCTGGGGGCCAGCTTATTATCTTGTCTCCCGTAACCGCCCGCGCAGACAGCTCCACCCGCCTGCATGACCAGCGCATGTCACATGCAGCCAAACAAAAGTTCCAAACCGCTATGTTGCGACATATCTCAACCATCCCTGCTTCCTATACTCCTTGCAAAGATACACATGAGACCATCGCGCGCTTCCAGCCGCTGTCCCGCGTGCGTCGGCCCACCCCGGTCCAAGGACTGCTCCCGAAACAGCCCAGATTACCCGCGAGGAGATAGCACTCTTCACGGAGATGAGCAAAACCTTAATTATGCAACCGGGAAACCTTATGCCGACCGGTGATATAGAGAGTAATCTACCGATCTAATTTCCTCAATGTCTGCGATGATTTGGCTCTGCCTGTTGGCAAGTGCCCACGCTCTCGTTAATCAAGTCACTTTGGAAGGCATCAACCGCACCCTCACTGTAAATGCCGCCAACCAGGCTGCCCAACGTCTCGGCATCGACACCGTCAAACAACACACTGGGTACATGGATGTGGGCCCCGACCACGGAGATAGGCTCTTTTTCTGGATGTTCGAAAGCAGAGGTAACCCCAGCACCGACCCGCTGATTGTGTGGCTCAACGGCGGGCCCGGATGCTCGTCGATGGAGGGTCTTTTCGTTGAAAATGGCCCTTCCACTTTGAACAGCAATCTCGAACCCATTCACAACCCCTACTCGTGGAATACCCATGCCAACGTCCTCTATTTGGACCAGCCCGCCGGCACAGGTCTCAGCGTCAACGGCGAGCGTAACCCCATCACAACAACAACTCAGGCATCCGCAGAGTTTTCTGACTTTCTCAAGCTGTTCTTCCAACAGTTTCCCGAGTATAAGCACTTGGATTTCCACATTGCCGGAGAAAGCTACGCTGGTCACTATGTCCCTCATTTCGCGGCGGACATCATGGCCGCTCCCGTCTCGGAGCGCATCGTCAACATCTCCAGTATCTTTTACGGTAATGGTTTAACTGATCCTTACAACCAATACCAGGCCTATGTGCCCATGGCCTGTGGGCAAGGTGGATATCAATCTGTGCTCTCTACTGGCACTTGCAACCAGATGCGGGCTGCACAGCAGCCTTGCCTAAACCAGATCAGACAATGCATCAACTCCAATAACGGCCAAACGTGCACGAATGCGTTTACTTACTGTAACAACTACTTGATCGGGCCTTATCAAACTACCACAGGTCTCAATGTCTACGATATTCGTGGACCATGCCCACAATCAGGCGAAGACTGCTATCCTCAAGAAACGTACATGACCAACTACCTGAACCAAGCCAATGTGCAATCTGCGTTGGGAGCCCAGCAGCGGCGCTACGTATCTTGCTCCACTCCCGTGTATAACAGCATGGAAAGCGACTGGATGATTCCCAACTACGACAAGGTGACCCAGCTGCTGAATGCCAATGTTCCTGTTCTCATATACGCTGGTGACAAGGACTTCATTGTCAATTGGGTTGGCGGAAACCTGTGGACACAGAGACTGCAATGGAACGGTGCACAAGGCTTCCAAGCGGCGCAGATGCAGCCGTGGAACGTTGCAGGCAGCCAGGCGGGTGAAGTTCGGACCTCGGGCGTCCTGACCTTTTTGAGAGTATACAATGCAGGACATATGGTTCCGTTGGACCAGCCGGCACACTCTCTGGATATGGTCAGTCGTTGGATCACTGGCAAGTCTTTTACAAAGTGATCCTCTTCCAATGGACTAGCAATGGACTACCGTGTCTGCAAAGCACATAGACCGGAACCCTGGTCACGAAGACCTCATAACAGCTAGTTAATTAAAACTATTCTCCTCAAGCGTGCAAACTTGACTGCCCTGCCATAGAACACTTTGGGCCACTATCGGGGGTTCAGAGTGACCGATTGTCCCACTGTATATAAAAATTGTCGTTCAATAACAGAATCCAGGGCTAGCGGCCCCGCGACAACGCTGAATACGCCCGTGACGTCGTGGGCACGGCCAGTAGGAAATGGCCGCACTGTCAGGACTAAACTGGCTTGATGCAGTATGGATGTGAGAAACCAGTCATATTCCTTGGCAACAGGCAGCGGAGACTCTATTGAGCTGGTAACAGTACACGCAATAACCACTCTCGCATCAGAAGCGATATCATAAACCAGAGCTAGCAGCTCTTTAGCAGTGCACATTCCCGACGAGAGCAGCAGCTCCGGATGGTCCAAAACAATTGTGTGTGATTTTGATTGCTTGATTTTTGAGGCTATGGCCGCCAGATCAGGCTTTGCAAATCCTGTTGCCGATGGCCGGAACAAATCCGACCCCAAATATATCAAAGGCCCCGATTTGCGAGTACTGCGAGTCCACGAGACCAACGAACCATCAATACTATCAAGCAACCAGTTACAATTCACTTCTGGGGTATCAGTTACCACTGTAATAGACTTTTCTGGCCCTAATAAGGGGCCAGATTTATAGTACTCAAGCTCCGGCAGCGATAGCATGGGTGCCTATTTTTCAGCGACGGGGGTACTAAGACCCCTTCTGCCTGGCAACCCTTGGGCCCAGGGCCCAAACCCCTGCCCTCCTGTTCCGCCAACCCTTTACCCTGGAAATTTCCTGGTTTGTCGATTCTTCAAACCACTATGTCTATTCAACTTCCCCCTCTGCCTTCCGACTGGGCTTCCAGCGGTAACTTCAAGGCCGTCAGTGCCTTCACTGATCCTATCAAGCGCACTGCCGAGCCCGTTGGACCTTCTTTCCTGGCTCATGCTCGTCGTACTCTGCGTGGCCGGACCTGGTCTGAGGACGAGAAGCTTGAGGCCGAGCGCAACGTCAAGCAGGTCGAAGACAATGACGACGACTACGAGAGCGAGCCCGAGGACCCTGAGATGCTGCGTCACGACCCCAAGGACTGGAAGTCGCAGGATCAATACGCAGTGCTTGGTCTGTCGAACCTTCGCTGGAAGGCCGACGAGGAGCAGCTGCGCAAGGCTCACCGCCGCAAGGTTCTGAAGCACCACCCCGATAAGAAGGCTGCCGAGGGTGCTGGCGACGAGGATGGCTTTTTCAAGTGCATCCAAAAGTCGTTTGAGACTCTTATTGACCCCAGCAAGCGTCGCCAGTGGGATAGTGTTGACCCCAAGGCCAATGTTGTGCCCAACAAGAAGGCCACTGACTTCTTTGAGAAGTACGGCAAGACCTTCGAGGCCGAGGGCCGTTTCTCGAACAAGCAGCCCGTGCCCCAGCTGGGCGACATCAACACGCCCAAGCCCGAGGTGGATGCGTTCTATGCGTTCTGGTACCACTTTGACTCGTGGCGCACTTTCGAGTGGCTTGATGAGGACGTTCCCGATGACTCTTCCAACCGTGACAACAAGCGGTACATTGAGAAGAAGAACAAGGCTGCGCGCACTAAGCACAAGAAGGAGGACAACCAGCGCCTGAGCAAGCTGGTGGACACTGCCCTGAGCGAGGACCCCCGCATCAAGCTGTTCAAGGACGCCGAGAAGAAGGCCAAGGCTCAGCGCAAGTGGGAGCGCGAGGCCGGATCGCGCGAGGCTGCCGAGGCTGCGGCCAAGGCCAAGGCCGAGGCCGAGGAGAAGGCCAAGTCGGACGCTGCCAACGCTGCCAGCGCCAAGGAGAACGCCAAAAAGGCCAAGGAGGCGGCCAAGAGCGCCAAGAAGAAGAACAAGCGTGTTGTTCGCGCGGCCCTCAAGGAGGTCAACTACCTGCAGCCCGAGGGCAGCACTGCGTCTGCCACCGACATTGCCAACATGGACGCCGACGTCGACACTTTGCTGGAGAAGCTCGACGATGTCCAGCTGGGCGAGTATGCGCAGAAGCTGGCCAAGCCCACTCCCGAGACTGTCAAGGAGACTTTCGAGGAGGGTGTCAAGACCACCGGCATCAAGGCTCGTTACTTCCAGTAGATTGAGAGTTATAGACAATGATCTGCAGACTTCTGCTCGCAGCTCGCTGCTGCTAGCCAGATGTATAAAAATTGCGACTAGCAAGTTCGACGAGAAACCAGCTCAAAAGCTACTACTAAAGGCTAGAAACCACTACTAAAGGACCAGTCAATGACTACATCAGTTCAACAACCACCAAGTACCCGGACGACCTGGGATGTTCCGGCCAGGGCAGGGAACCAGCCAGACAATGCGGCCCTTGACCGGCCCTCCAAAAGACACGGAATTCGTGCCGCTTTCAGAGTACCTGGCGTCGGCTCCGTCGACTTTCGCGTTGGAAGAGAGTCCTGTATTGTATTTGAAATGTGAGGGCGTGCTCTCAGGCCTGGCAAGCGGCCCTTCATCGATCTGGATAGCCTCGGACGCAATACACTTTTGGCCATTGGCAGACGCTGCCTTCAAAGGCTTTGCCATTGGCTATGCCCAGCTAATTCTCCACGCCATTCAAACCGACCCGGCCGCAGTCTATCTCCAGATAGACCCGCCATCTTCTGATTCCGCTTCTACTGATTCCGCTTCTACTGAACCTAACCAACTCTGGATAAAACCAGATATGCCAGTAGGCCAGGTGTATCATGCTATTAGTGCCTGCAAAGAGCTTATACCTCTGGGCGAAGAGGATGAATCGTTTGGGGGAACATACATTGACGACGGCGAGCTGATGGATCTCGAGTCGGGCCAGGGCGACGACGATGTTGCAGGCGACTTGGCCGAGCCCGGCACGGCGGCTGCTGCGGTCGAATTCAATGGGGTGCTTGGAAAAAGCCGTCGCCGTGATGAAGAAGACGACCGTGATGAAGAAGACGACCGCACCACTAAATATTCAAGGCAGTAATCTTTGTTGGACAGTACGCTAGACTTTCTGCTATCGACCTCCTTCAGCTAACATTAGGCTTTCTCTGCTATCCAGCGCCACTATCAAGCAGCTATCCCTATGCTATTGGCCCTGGCCCCTCATAGCCCACCTCCTAGGACCTCTGCAATACTAACAGGCAGCCCTCGGCGCCTGGCGGGCGTTCTCGGACGGGCACAACTAGCCCGTTTGAGCAGCAACAGCATCCGCGCACTAGGTACGAATTAGTCTAGGGTATCTGGTCACATAAAGCTAAAGTATACGCTCAGTAGAGGTAATGGAGCGTGAGCGCAATACTGGCAGCGACGGAGGGAACACATAACTCGGGGGTTACTGCGCAAGCTTGTCGGCCAGCTCAGCCAGCTTGCGCTCGTAGTCGCGGTCCTGGGTGGCGCGGTGCACACTGTCTCGTCTTGCCAGAGCGTTACTCTCCTCGACATCATGCGGCGACGGCGGCAGCGACTCGTTGGCCAGGTCGGCCTTGCGGGCCTCGTCAAACGTCGAAATCGCGCCCTTGACGCCCGCAGACCCCAGCATCAACGTGCCCTTGGGCAGCTGCTGACCCGACGCGGTCTTAAACTCGGAAATCGACTCGGACTCCTCGCGTAGCACGGTGAACATGCGCGAGATGCGGCCAATGGCCAGAATCTTGTTGCGGAACTTCTTGACCTTCTCGTCCTCGGGGTCCAATGGCGCCCGTTCCGACGAGGCGCTGCTGGCGGCAGCGGTCCGCGGCATGGACGTGGACGCCAGGATCCGCTGGCTGTGCTGCGGGTCGCTGCTCTGGGTCAGCTCCTCCTTGGAGCAGGTGTTGAGGATCGCCATGAGCATCTCCGAGATTTTCTCGCCCACAAACGGCAGCGACCACGTGAACACATCCATAAAGTTCGGCAGCCAGTAGGGGTGCGGCGAGCAGTTGAACTGACGGATGTTCAGCGTGTTGGCGCTGTATTTCAGCACCGCGGCCTTGTTGTTGTAGGCGTCGAGGTAGTTGGGGGCGCTGAAGATCGTCATGACGGTGGGGAAGCCTTCCTTGGACTTGCGGTACGTGCGATAGCCTGCATCCTGGGCCTCATGGGCCCGGATCACCGACAGCAACTTGTTGCGGTCCAGAAACGCGCAGGTGGCCGCGTAGGTGAAAAAGTACGAGCAGCCGCGCATGTTGTTGTGCACAAACTGGCTGGCGGAGACGGTATCGGGCTCCTGGCCGAAATCTTCGTGCGGGTCTGCCCATAGCATGTCGCACATGATACCGCGGGTGGGCGGCTCGCGGAAACGGTCGATGTTTTCCACGTCCTTGAGGGTGCGCAAGTCCGGACTAAGTCCGCCGTGCACGCAGAAAAACTGCTTGTTGAGGACTGCCGCCAGCGGCAGCGCATCAAATGACCGCATGCAGGCATCGTACACGACCTTGGAGTACTTGTGCTCGCACTCTTTGCGGAACGTGAAGTAGTTTGTGAGATGCCGGCACTCGTGATTGCCCCGCAACAGGAAAATATGGTCCGGGTACCAGATTTTCAGCGACCACAGATACAACACGCACTCGATGCTGAAGTAGCCGCGGTCAACATAGTCGCCCATAAACAAGTACTGCGTCGTTTTGGGGTCACCGCCAACGTCGCTCTCAAACAGCTTCATCAGGTCGTAGTACTGCCCGTGAATGTCGCCGCACACCGTCGCGGGCGCAGACACGTGCAGCAAGTTGGGCTCGCGGCGTAGAATCTTGGTGCCGGCGTTGATGATGTGCAGAGCTTGTTCCTCGGTCAGTCGGCCCTCGTCAAACAGGTGCTTTTTCAGGAAATCCAGCTTCGGCTTACCGTCCTCGCCAAACAATTGCTCATCTCGAGGAGGATGTGCAGGTGGACAGGGGATATCGCTGATGACCCGCTCTTTGGTCGACAGCCTGGTGCCTTCCTCGGTCACGTAGACAGTACGATCGGGGCCAGTCTGCGATTGCATGTTACTAACTCTTCCTCCTCACCCTGTGTGAGGTTAGGACAAGCCGGGAGAGGGGTGGATGAGGCCAGGGCAGGGGCCTTTTTGGTCGTCGTCGCCTTTGAGGACCGGTATAGTTTTTGGTGATATTCAGCCACCGCTCGTCCGCCACAATTTTCAGCCACAACACTTAGTTGCAGCCACCGCTTGAGCATTGCCTTTTTATTCTCGTAAAAAAAAAGATTTAGATATGTGTCCCCTATGCTGCGATATACATCCATATCCATCCTAGCTAGCTGACTTTACAATGAGCGAATCCACTGAAAAGGTCGATGCCTCGGAAAATGTGCCATACACAATGCCTACGGAAATCTCGTCGCAGGGCAAGAACCTGAGATTCCCTGTACCAAAACAGCAGGCTCGCTTCGAGGTTGGTCTCGCTTCGGCCATCTTTTTATGGGACGATCTGCAAACGGCCGTTGACAATGAATGGGGCGGCCCTGAAAGCGCCGACAAGCGCGAGTGGATGGTCGGCACCGTCATTGATCTTTTTGATGAGCAGAACTCGATCACTGCCGACGAAATCGAGTTCCGGCTTCTGGCAATCATGGAGGACGAGTTTGATGTGACTTTGGAAACAAACACAGCCCTCATCGTGGCTCAAACTATCCTGGGAATGTGGCTGGACTGCTCTCAGGGCGATTTCCGTCGTATCGATGAGTACTACCAGCGGTTCCAGGCCCAGCAGAACCGTGCAAAGAACAAGGTTGTCGTGAAGGATCTGACGGCGCCGGACTCGAGCGACGAGGGCTCCGACGAAGACGACCAAGGTTCCGACGACGAGATGAAGGATGTGGAGGAGACCCCTAAGCAGGGGCCGATCATTGACGATGACGGTTTCGAGCTTGTCCAGAAGAAACGGCGCTAGCGGCGTTGTATTCAAAAACACTTGGTATATACTTAATGAACAAACGGCATGCCCACTAGAAAAGCTGCCCACTACAAAAGCAGCCACCAGCACTAGTCTCTAACGCGGCTGAGAACCCCACCAGGAATGGTACTTGGAAGCAACAGCGTCGCAGACGGCATCCACAGCTCCTCGTGGCCGTGCCAGCGTCACTCGCGGCCGCCCTGTCTCTACTTTGAACAGCTCGATCTTTGTTTGGTTCCAAACACCAACACCGGGCCGCTCATTTTCGCACTGAAACGCCCGTCCCCATAGCACCGACGAGTACCACCGCAGAGCCTGTTTGTCCCAGGAGAACCCTGCAGGCTCGTACTTGGCGCTGGCAACCAGCGGCGGCATGCGCACCGCCTCAAGCACCTCTGGCCGGCCGCCCTTGTTGACGTGCGTACACAGCTGCAGCACCCACTGCGTGGCCCGCGATTCTTGCCAATCGGCGCGCGACAGCTCAAATACTAGCGGCTTAGCCTGCTCCATCAGCGTCTCGACAACAATTCGCGTAGCCGCCAGTGCCCGCTCCAGCAGCTCCTCTGATGCCGTTGTGCCTGTATCCAAGCACGTCATGAACCCAACAATTTCGTGGGCCACGCTGGGCGACATGCTGGCAAGAAACGGGCTAACGTTGTAATAAATATCCACCAAAACAGGCAGGTTGACATCGGCAGTGGCAAATGGGCCCAGCAGCTCAAGGAACTCGTTCCCTGCGAGCTTTGCGTACTCGGGCTTGGCGCTCAAGTCAAGCATTGTGTACGCGAGAATGCGGGCTGTGTCTGTGTGCTGTGGCTCGTAACGGAAGGCCTTGAATTTCGCAACCAGCACCCGCGTAGCCTCAAGCGTCCCTGACTCGGCCCGTGATAGTTCGGCGTAAAAGGCAGGATTGGCCTGTACAAGCTCCCAGAAAAGACTTGCTGCCTCGAGGCTGGTGTCGTCCTTGAGCTTCTGGAGCGAGTTTTTGAGCAAAAACTCGAGATCCGCCTCGTTGTGGATCCTGGACAACAGCCGGCGGAAATTGTTAGGTCTTCCCTCGTTGATGTGCACCACCAGAATCACCAGCGTGATGCACGACAGCGTAGCCAGCTGGTTCTGGCCATTGCCTACCAGGTTTTCTTCGAATGGCCGATCCCACACACGTTTATGGTACTGCAAAGTTGTGTTAAGTAGTGAACACAGCAAAGGAGCCACCGACGCCTTCGAAACCCCGCTAACAAGATAATCCAAAGCATACGACTTGCCCTTGGAGTACATGGGAAGCGAAAGCACGGCTAGCAGCAGCCGCAGAATCTCAACGCGGTTGCCAACCAGCCGAGCAGGCGTACTGATGGTGTCCACACAACCAATTCCCGCCGCCCAAATCGGCTGCGAGCCCTCGACCGTGAAGCCCGGATACGACAGCAGTTTCACGATAATGTCAATGAGATCAGAGCCAAGGCTGCTTTCCCACACAAACTTGATGGCCCAAGCAGTGTCGTTTTCATAAATAACGGGGAACACCCGCGTAAGTACCCGCACGGCAGAAAGCACCGGCTGCTCGGAATTGGGGCCAATGGCCGAGACCCGGGATGTTTGCGTCAATCGCTGAATGCCTGAGCGAATCAGCACCTCGAAGTTCTCAGGATGGGTTTCCTTGACTTTGCGGACCTCTGCAGGAGGAACGAGACTGAAAAGTTCGTGCGGATCAATGCTCGCACCGAGAATTGCGTTCCAGATATCATCGTCAGGAGGAATGTCTGCCAAACTCGACAGAGCCGAGAACTTGGACATCACCTGAATCTTGGACTCTGCACTGCCCATGCTGCGTCAGATACATAGCTAATCTACTGTTAGCTACTTATAGGTATTTCTCGATTTACTCGCGAAGTGATTGGATTTCGATTCCTTACTCTGGTGATTCTTATGATGATGGTGACGCTGGTGGGTGATGCTAGTGGTGATGCTAGCGGGTGATGCTAGTGGGTGATGCTGGTGATTCTGGTCTGATGGCTATCAGCAATTGAACGAGCCATGCACTAATTATAACTATTATGGCCAGTTTAGCCACCTTTTAACCCGGCCTAGTATCTCAATGGTACATACCAGAATCAATTTTTTTTTTCCAGTCTCCACACAGGCTAGAACTAGAGCCCATCTCCACAGACTCGAGCTGACAAGTGAAACATTTTGAAAAAAGATTTCGTAATGACTAGTGTCGAGCAGCTATTGAGCTCTGTCGAACACTACGACGAAATTGTCGGTCTTGTAGACCAGCTCGAGGCAACTCCGCCAGAGCAACCGACGACAATCCACAGCCTTTCTTCGGAAATTGTGCAATTTTTCGGCGAGCTCGCCAAAAATGGCGAATTTTCACTCGAAGGGTCTCCCAAGCAGATCAAAACCGCTGGCTGGCTGGCCGAGCGGCTGGACGAATTTGGCCAAGTGATTGCAAAGTTCCTTTCCACAGACAACGAGACGACGGCAGTGACTGCTTTCGCGGTGTCGCTGAAGGTCCTGCTGATTCTGGGAAAATACGTGCATAAAGATACTCAGGCTTTTTTCACCGAGATCCTTTACCGGTCGCTGCATTCAAAGTCGGCCATTTTCTCGCTTTGGGAAGACTACATGAAGTACGATGATCTTCGTTTCTATTTCCTGCGCTATCTTGGCGATGTTGTCGACGAAAAGAAAGAGCCTGCCCGTCAATCGGAGAGGATTCTCGAGATTCTGCTTTCGTTGGAAGACCTGCCGCAAAGCGACGAGGCTCTCCGGAAATTCTATCTCGGCAAGCCCAAATTCTCGAAGTCTGCCATGAAGACTGGCAAGGGTAGCCCCCTGAAGATTAGCAGCCAAAAAAACAGTTTCCAGAGAGCATGGCTGGCAACCTTCAAGCTTCCGCTCAACACAACGCAGATCAAAGCTATTCTCTCGGTTCTCCACACTCGGGTCATCCCTAATATGCAAAAGCCGCAGCTGCTGATGGATTTCCTAACTGATGCCTATAACTATGGCGGCTCGCTGGCTCTACTGGCTCTCAACGGCCTGTTTTCGCTTATCCAAAACTACAACCTCGATTACCCGAACTTCTACACCCAGCTCTACTCGTTGCTGGACGACGGCAGCATTCTTGTTTCCAGTCACCGCGCGCGCTTTTTCCGTCTGCTTGACCTATTTTTGTCGAGCTCGCATCTGCCCGCAACCATCCCGGCGTCGGTGATGAAACGGCTGGCCCGCCTGAGCCTGTTTGCGCCGCCAGGAGCGCTCATTGCGATTATTCCTTTTATTTATAACCAGCTCAAGCGTCATCCCACGTGTATGCTGATGATCCACCGCGAAACCGACGTCCGCGGCGCAGATGCAGACCCCTTCGATGCGTCGCAGCCTGATCCGCTCCTCACTCGAGCCATCGAGTCGTCGCTGTGGGAAATCGACACACTGACCCGGCACTATCAGCCGAATATCGCCTCGCTGGCGAAAATCATCTCGCAGCCGTTCCACAAACCAAACTATCAGCTCGAGCACTTCCTGGTCCACTCCTACGACACTCTGTACAACACCGAGGCACGTCGTACCGGTGAGATCCCCACCCTTGAGTTTGAAGAGGTCGATATGTACAATGGCGTCATGGATGCATGGACCATCTAAGTTGGCTGCTACATGGGGCGAACTCGAACTTGATCTAATTCCACTTTTTGTTTCTCTGTAGCTGCCATGTTGATTGTAGTATATATCCAAGACCTTTTCCCCTTCAGCACCAACTTCTCCCGTATTTGCCACTCGACTTTTGGCTTTATATTATGCCCGTGCGTCGAAAGCAATATGCAGTGCATCTAACCTCGCAAATATATAACGCAAAGATTCACTACAAGCGCCATCGGCATGTTCAAAAGAGAATCGGGAGTTTCGCACGCAACAAGCAGCTCACCCATCCCTGAAGCAGCGGTTGATAGACGGCTCTCGGCGCAGGCGAGCCGTTCACAATCCACTAAACCATATCAACCTCTGTCAACCTCGATCAATGAGATCCCGGCAGTTAGACTTGGTCGCCAAGCTGCCCAGCGGTTCCTCTATCCTGTTGTGGGAGCTGCCTTGCTTCTCATGATGGGAGCCTTTGTGGTATGCTCGATGGGGATTATCTTGCATGGACTCATCCAGGTGGCCATCTGCTCTGTGTTCCATCTTCTGCGGAGAGTAGACAACAATACTAGTTGGTACTGTAAGTCTTGCTAGGCCACATATATATTCGTAGTTTATTGTCAGTTGAGAATTTCGCGCGGAGGCAAAGCCACTCGGCTGAACCGCCAGCAAATGCAAACGACGCTACAACTCAGGCAAGAGCGCCGACGCCAGAAACAAACCGCAAGCCAAAACAGATTGATGCAGGCATCGTAACTCTGTCAATTAGAAAGTCGACACTGGTACGGCAGTTGTCATAATCTCAACTCTTGCTTCCTGGATCGTTCCCCTTGGCAAGGTTTGCGAAAGACTCCTGGTCTGCAATTGCTAAAAGTTTCTCACGTGAATCTGCTCGCTGGCTAGATGGTGTTCGTACCTGACGCTACCGAGGTCATAACTGCTCGCAAATTGGTTGATGGCTACAAGTACTTTGAGGTCGTCTAGTATCAAGAAGAGTCTACTGTTATTGGCTTTGCGCATCTTCAAGAATAGGTAGCCACAGAATGTGGATAAAGTTCATGCTGGACCAAGAAGTCACATGTCGCCGGGCGACTTTCTCCATGTTCGGAGCCGACAGCAAGCACTGACTCTACGCTTCACGGAGGCCAGCCTAATTGGCGAATGGTATTGAGGCCGTAAGATGCTAAGACTGCAAGCGGCATAAAGCAGAAACGTGGTCGTGATCATTAGTCTATAGGTCGTAAAGTAGATGGTTGAGAAAGCTTAGATGTGAAAAGCTCAGAGGTCTGGGTCATAAGGTCATTAGCCGTTACTCGGTCTCGCGACGTCCCTTGAGTTTGCGTAGGGTCACGATCGAGAGCTCGTAAAAGTAGATGGTGAGAATTGAAGAAGGCACTGATTTCACCAGCGATACCATCAAGCCGCGGTAGAGCCCACGAAAGCCGTCTCTGCTGATGATCTCCTTTCCGCAGGAGAGAAAGTTGTGCGAGTACTGCCGTCCGTGGCCGTGAGCAGTGGTCTCCGAGAGAGTGCTCATGCCATGAACCTGGATCCGCTTGCGGATAGTATCAAAAGGGAACATAGCTGCTTTCGAGACAACCGCGGCAAAGGATGCCGCAGAGAAGATTTCCGGAAACCACGACGGAAGCCGCTTGCGTTCCTGGCCCATGACTTCACGCGCAAAACTGTAGCAGGCAAAAAACACGCCCATATGCGGGAAGATAGGCACTACAGCCGACGCACAGCCGTGATAGAATCCTTTGATGCCTTCTTTGCCGTAGATTTTCCGAATGGTCGACAGCATCGGAGCCACTTTGGATCTGTTTGCAGCCGCCCGCGTGCGCAGAAAGTCAAACGGGTAAGTTGTAAAAGTAGAGAAGGAGCCAGCCACACCGCCGGAAATGAACTGCTTGGCTCCTTCCGGCAGTTTGTTTGTGAGGGGAAACTTCTCCAAAGCCACGTTTGTCGCTCTCAAGGTCATAAACTGTGAGGAACTGAACAGCAAATAGAGGATTTCAGCGGGCAAGTTACCTTTCCAGAACGCCCGGATGCCCTCGTTTTTGGCGATTCCCACGACGGTCTTGAAAATGCCGTCGGAGCCTGCATGGAGCTGCATCCTGATTTTGACAAGATCCAGCGGAGCGATGAAAAATCGAGACAGCAGGCCTGCGCTTCCGCCGGCCACCATGGCCTCTAAAGTCGTGACATCCGAATGCGATGTCAAGTGGTTCATTTTATTTCGGTAGTCGCCTGGTCGCTGGCCGCTTAGTTGGGGATTGTTTTTTTTGGGCTTGGCTTAATAGCCGGTCCCTGGTTGGGCTTAGTTGGGCCTGTTCGCTTAGTTTAGCTGGGAAGTCAGTAGTGAAATTTAGTAGTCAACTTGGGAGTATGGAAAGGAAGCCATTACATGAGTCTGGAAAATAGTGACGGCAGTGCCGAGTGGATCCAGGAACATGGCAGCGGATATTTTGTGCAGGTCACAAGAATAATAAGTTCGGTTAACGGGCCGCTGGAAGTGAAATCCCGAGACGAGCTCCCCACCAAGGCGTCGATCGAGCTGGTGGTGCGGCCGGTGGTGGGATTGCCTACAATCAGAGAAGGGCTGATCCAAGATAAAGTGCACGGGTGCTTGGAGTCGGTGATCCTGCGGGAAACAATGCCGCGGTCGTTGCTGCAGATTGTCGTGCAGGTTCTGGAGGCCGGCGAGCCGGCAAAGTACTTTGTGCATGAGCTTGCCGGAGCCATCAATGCAAGCGGACTGGCATTGGTCAACGCAGGCGTGCCGCTTTCAGGCATCATTGGTGCTGTGACGCTTGCGATAGTCAACGGTGAGCAAGTCGTCAATCCGGGCGAGCAGGAATTGGCCGAAAGTACGTCTACGCATGTTGTTGCCTACAAGTTCAGCAACGGGCCGGAAAACCCTACACAGAAGCTTGTGTTTTGCGAAAGCAACGGCATTTTCACCGAGCATGAGCTGCTACAGACGCTGGCGGTGGCCAAGGACAATGCGCTTGATGTGTACAGCCAGCTGCGCAAGCTGATTGCTGCCGGGGTAGCCGATTCTTTAAAGTTTGATGTCTAGTATCTAGGACTGTAGCCTGTAACTAATTTGCCTGGGACTTACTAGCCTAGTTACTACAATTAGTTTGGGGCTGACTAGCCTGGGACTGACTGGCCTAGGACTGACTAGCCTAGGATTGACTAGCGTGGGAGTTACTATTAGGACTTCTTGTAGTAGGGAGCTGACTAGCCTGGGAGTTACCGTTAGGATCTCTTCTCGTGTGGGCTCTGACCAGCCTGTGACTGATTAGTACTAGTGACTTTATCAAGTTGGGACTCTGTTTAGTAGTCAGTCCGAGCTAGCGAGAGTACCAACTCCACTACGCAAACTACCAGGTGCCGCATGGATAGGCTCGATCCGCTGGGCCGTGACGTGCTCGATTCGGCCTACGGCAGCGATCTAAGTATCGAGGATATGGCCGCACTTGCAAATGGCCAGGAAGATGTCATTGAGAAGCGTAGTGCGCTGATGGTGCTGCACCGCGAGCAACGGGAATTGGTGCAGCAAATCAAGCAGAATCCCCCACCTAAAGAGAGCCAGGCGGAGAAACTGGAACAAGTAAACGCACAGCTGAGTCTTTTACTCGATGGGTTTGTTGTCGCCTTGAAATTGAAAAGTGCCCATGTTCCCGCTCAAGCTGGCGGAGATTGACTGTTCTACCCTAGACATAGACTGAACAAATGATATGAACTTACATTGATCACATGCCACTACCACATGCCCCTACCTCACAACACTACCACATAACACGAGCTCATAACAACACTATTACTATGCTAGTGACATAGACTAAGTGAACACGGACTCATATGACCACACACTACATAGTCTGAGCGTCAGCGAGTAGTCTATCTAGGCCAGCTTCAGGCGCGTGAACTCATCGACAACCGCCTCAAGGCCCTTGACCTCGGCGTTGTAGCCCTCGAGCTTCTTGTCGTTTTGCTCCCGCACACTCTCCTTGACCTTGGTGGTGTAGTCCGGCACCGACGTCTGCTTGAGCAGCGCCTTTTTGAGGCCGTCGAACTTGGCGATCTTGGCCTGCGCCTTCTTGATCTCCTCGTCAAAGTCAACGTGGCCCTTGACAACAACAAACACCCGGCAGTCCGGCGACACCACGCCCACCACCGAGCCCGGCGGCGGCGTCGCGTCGTCGGTGATGGTAATGGCCGAAACGCCCTTGACCAGCGACAGAATCGACTGCTGCTGCTCGGTCACCGTCTGCTTGGCGTCGCCCGTGGCACTCAGCACCACCTGCGCGTTCTTGAGAATGTTGTACTGCGACAACAGCGACCGCGTGGCCTTGACCACGTCCAGCACCAGGTCGTAAGCCGCCACCGCTTTGGCGTCGTAGTAGTCCAAGCACGGGTACTCGGCAACCACAATCGACGGCGTCTTGTCGTCGCCGCGGCGGGGCAGCCGCTGCCACATCTCCTCGGTGATAAACGGCATAAACGGATGGATCAACTTGTGAGCCTCCTCCAAACAGGTGTAGAGCGTGTCCTGAGCACTCTTCTGCTCCTCGGGCGTACCCTCGAGAATCAAGAACTTGCTGTTTTCAATGTACACGTCGCACAGCTCGTACAGCCAGTAGTTGTAGATCACGCTAGTGGCCTCCATAAACTGCCGGTTGTCCAGGTGCTCGGCGGCCTCCTTGGACGCCTTGGACAGCTTGGACAGAATCCAACGCTCCACGAGCGTCTCTTTGCCGGTAGGCTTGTTGGTGGCCGGCGGCTTGTAGTCGGGGCCCAGTCGCATGAGAGCAAACTTGGTCGCCTGGTAGATCTTGTTGCAGAACTTGCGGTAGCCCTCAACCCGGTAGATGTCGAGGTTGATGTCGCGGCCGCCGGTGGTGTAGGCACACAGTGCAAACCGCAGCGCGTCGGTGCCGCACTCGGGGATACCGTTGGGGAACGACACCTTCTGGCCCTCTTCGGCCTTTTTGATCTCCCGCGGGTCCAGGTTGCCCAGCTTCAGCTTGTCGTGCAGGCCCTGCAGCGGAATGCCAGCAATCACGTCCAGCGGATCCACGACGTTGCCCAGCGACTTGGACATCTTGCGGCCCTGCGCGTCGCGCACCAGCGAGTGGCAGAACACCTCGGTGAACGGCACCTCGCCCGTGAGCTTGAGGCCCAGCATCACCATACGCGCGACCCAAAAGAACAGGATATCCCAGCCGGTTTCCAGCATATTCATGGGGTAGAAGTTCTTAAAGTCGGGGCTGTCGGTTTCGGGCCAGCCCAGAGTGCTAAACGGCCAAAGACCCGACGAGAACCAGGTATCAAGCACATCCTCGTCCTGCTCCAGCGTCAATTTCTCGCCAGGGTACTTTGCCTTTGCCTTTTCAAGCGCCTCCTCGTAGGTGCGGCCAGCAACCCACGCGTCAGTATCCGAGGGGCTGGGGGCAGGCTTGCCCTCACGGGAAACCAGGTAAACGGGGCAGCGGTGGCCCCACCAGAGCTGGCGCGAAATACACCAGTCCTGGATGTTGTTGAGCCACGAGAAGAACTCATTGTACGAGGTGCGCGGCGTGATGGTCATCTTGCCCTCCTTGACGGCGTCGATGGCCATCTTGGCCTGCTCCTTCTGAGCAACCCACCACTGCGGCTTGAGCAGCGGCTCGATGATGTCGCCGGACTTAGCGCACGTGGGGATTGTCATGGGGTTGTCATTTTGCTCCACGTACAGACCCTTTTCCTTGAGATCGGCAATGACCTTAGCGCGAGCATCAAAACGCTTCATGCCGGCATAGGGGCCTGCGTTCGAATTCAAGACACCGTCGTCAGTCATGATGTTGATCACCTCGAGCTTGTTGCGCACACCAGTCTCCCAATCGTTGGGGTCGTGCGCGGGCGTGATCTTGACGGCACCGGTTCCGAATTCCATGTCCACGGCAACGCTATCGAGAACAATGGGGATCTCGCGGTCCAAAAGAGGATGCTGGACCTTCTTGCCGTGGAGATGCTTGTAGCGAGGATCGTCGGGGTGGACGGCAATGGCAGTATCACCAAACAGCGTCTCGGGACGGGTGGTAGCAACAACAATCTTCTCGTCGCTGCCAACAACAGGGTACGCATACGATGTGATCACACCAAACTCGATCTTGTCGTCGTAACCGGGCACACTCAAAAGCGTGCGACCGGAAATCTCCTTATTTTCGAGCTCCAGGTTCGACAAGGTGGTGCGAAGGGCCACACACCAGTTGACCAGCCGCTCAGCCCGGTAAATCGTGCCGTCGTCAAACAGCCGCACAAACGCCTCGGTCACGGCCTTGGACCGCTTCTCGTCCATCGTAAACGCCTCGTAGTTCCAGGCATACGAAGTGCCCAGCGACTCGAGCTGCTTGCGAATCCGCTCGTGGTACTCTTCCTTCCACTCCCACACAAGATCCACGAATTTCTCTCGGCCATAGTCGTGCCGGGTCTTCTTTTCCTTGTTCCAAACCATCTTCTCAACCACGCTCTGAGTACTGATACCGGCATGGTCAAAGCCGGGCACAAACAGAGTGGTCTTGCCCTTCATGCGGTTGTAGCGGATCAGCGAGTCCTGAATCGCAACCGTCAGAGCATGGCCAATATGCAAAGCACCAGTGACGTTGGGCGGAGGCGCCGGAATCACAAAACGGCCTTCTTTCTTGACGCCGCCGTCGGCATTCAAAGAAGGGTCAAACAAACCCTGCTTCTTCCACCAATCGTACCATGAAGACTCGACGTTCTTGGGCACATAAGCCTTCAAGGCCGGGTCGTCCAAGCTCACGAGAATCTTCTTGTCGCCAGGAACAGTTTTATCCACAAACTCGGGGGCGGGAGCGGCAGCTTCCTTGGCCTTTTTGGCGGGCTTGTCTTTCTTGGGCTCCTGATCCTTTTTGGCCTGCTTGGCCTGGAACTTGGCCAGCTTCTCAGCCTTCTTGCGCTCTTTTTCGAGCTCCTTGGGCGTTTTTTCACGAGGGGCGTCCGACATGGTTGATCGTAGTCTCGACAATCTCGGCACTAATCTAAATGCTCTCGTGATGAAAATTAGTCACTATTAGAGTTCACCTGGGGGTGGAAAAGTTTGGATGACTCACTATTTAGAGAGGAGACATCGGGCAGTTCCTATCGAGCACGTTCTGATCGGCTGACTCATCGCTCGCGCTGGTCGAGATTCAGCTCCGATCCACCAACCCTCAGTCGCGTATGCCGGTAATGCAGTTACTGACGATCCCCAATAAAAACATAGAAGACACCTCAAAATAATGTCCCGTATGTAGTGCGCTCACAAACAATAAGTGCTTGACATCAGGTCGATCCCTCGCTTCTCATGCATATACGAGAGCCCTAACCGGAAACCTCACCGCCAATCGGTGATAAGCCCCCTTGCTTCAATTTCCCCGCTATCTGATCCCATGAACCACCTCTCAAATGATACTCTCGAAGCTATCCTTCCCCATCTCGAACTGAAAGACCTTCTTTCTTTGAGACTTACCTGCAAGCATTTTAAAGACATCATCGATACTCACGAATGGGACCGCCGGTATGCTGCGGATTTCCCTTTGGATACGTTGACATTAGATGGCAGTGGCATGGACCGGTATAGGCGTCGTTACGGAGCCAAGTTAAGGTTCCGCCTATTTGATTCTGAGTACATGAGCCACATTGCCAACGTCTGTGTTGTGGACTATGCAGACATCTTCTTTGCGGCCTACCAGTTCAAATACGGACCGCCGCTTGATTTCTTGGCGCTAAATCACGGCGCGGTCATTCGCTGTCTGGACGGAAGCCTTCTTGTCTGCAGCGCTAATGCCGTTTTGGGTGTGCTGCCGCCAATGGACATCACTCGGTTGCGGGTTGGCGCTCCTCTCCATCACCCGTGCTTGCGGGGATATATCAATGGTGAACCTGTGGAGTGCCAGCTTTCAGACCTATTTGAAGCTCACTTTAAGGATGAAAGCGGCGCGAAGCCGGTTGTCAAGGTCCTTGAGATGACACCAGACCTCGATTTCACCGAAGAGGCGACGGAGACGTTCAAGTTACTTGATAACGGGAAGTCATCCGACGCCAATACGCTCACACCCTTGGTGTCTGAGGAGCCAGCGTTTAGATACACCGACGACAAGTTCCCTGGCGCCACTCCCTACGAGCGCGACAGTGGACTTGTCAGGGCGCTTATGAGCGTAATCTCTTGCCCGTTGGATACATATGCGACCCTCGAACCATACATTGGGGTTGGAGCAGTGGGGAATATGCTCTATGTGGTAGACGATGTTGGCAAAGAAAACAGCACGCCGTCTGTAGAACGGCAGCAGGGTCTTCTTGGTGAGTTCGTCACTAATGGGCGCCGCTACGGAGTTCACTCGGTGTCTTTTCCGCACAAAATCAAGCGGGTTGGCGGCTTCATGGAGCAGGAAGGCTATGAACGCTGGTTGCTGTATGCACTTGATGTTGAAGGGAATCTATATGACAGCTTTTGCTCGGATCCGCTTTGTGACGAGACCCCGTTTGAGCTTTTTGAGCCTCAAGTTCTATATCAAGACGTTGCTGACTTGCAAACGGATACATTTTTGAGGAACGATGGTACAGGAATGGAGCAATTTATTGACGAGTGGGAGCCACTAGAGTGTTCTAACATTGTCAGGATCACTAGCAAGGCCTACCTCACAGCGGCAGATTGACCCTTGTGCTCCATAGGGGATAGCTGTCCCTATTACTCCAATCAACAGATTACTCCAATAAACAGATTACTGTAATAAACAGACTCCTAAGCATGGACAAGACGCTCGTTAAGAACCTGGTAGGGAGTTTCAGGTACACTACCGTGGATTGCCAAGACATCATGCAGGACTGTGCAGATACGCCTTGCCCTAGCATAATGGTACGACGACAGTTATAAACCCCGGCGCAGATCAGCTCTCCGGACCTCAATTAACGGCTTGACCGTCCTATAGAGAATTTCTTCTGGAAACTCCTAAATCTCCCCGAGGATGGAGTGCAGGACGCGGCGGCTAGGGCAGGCAGATGCGGTATGCAGCGAGGGGCCGCTTCATCTCAAGCAGCCCGAGGCAGCCAGCAAGCAGCTCCGTAGTTTTCTGGCCGGCTGCCTATGCGCCAACGTAGCAGATTGTGCATCAGGATGCCGCCCGCTTCAGCATAAGTGCCAGCGCAAGGCCAGCACGGCCGACTGTCTGATCCCATTGCTAATTAAAAACCTATGAGTTTCTCTGATTCAGAGTCCTGTGAACCTTTCAAAGTGACATAGTTAGTGGATGATGTCATTAATAAATAGCTATTTTTTCACCTTAACAGCTAATCGCTGGTAGGCGTCGGAAGGCGCTGGAGCCGCGCGTCTAGGCGGTCAATAACTTTTTGCACAGCAATGCTGGCGGGGCTCTCTGGGTGCTCCTCGAGGAAGTTCTCACCGCTGTCGCTACATTGACCGATTCGCGGGTCCAGGGGAACCGAGCCGAGGAACGGCACACCGAGCTCTTTGGCGAGCCCTTCGCCGCCGCCGGTGGTTGGCACGAAAATGTCCGACTGGCCGTGGCAGCTCGGACACACAAAGCCAGCCATGTTCTCTACAAGCCCAAGCACAGGAATGCCTGCCTTGCGGCAGAAATCAAGCTCTTTGCGAACGTCCAGCAGGGCCACTTCTTGCGGAGTAGTGATGATCACCGCGCCGTCAAGACCCGCTGGAGACATGTACTGGTTGATGCTAAGATGCTCGTCGCTAGTGCCCGGTGGCGTGTCGACAAGCATGTAGTCGATGGGTCCACCCCAGTCAACGTTTTTCAGAAACTGCTTGATCAGGCCGTTCTTCTTTTGGCCCCGCCAGATCACCGCCTCATCGCTGTCGGGCAACATATAGGCAATGCTCATAACAGCTAGATTGTCGTCGGCGTAGACGGGCGTCCAGCCCGAAGCTGCGGCATGGATCTGCTCGCCCTCGGTGCCCATGATCCGGGCCAGCGACGGGCCGCAAAAGTCGAGATCCAGCATAGCCACCTCATTATCGTCACGAGTAGCAAATGCCCAGCCCAGCATGGCGGCAAACGTGGATTTGCCAACGCCGCCTTTGCCGCTTAGCACAAGGATCTTGTGCTCGACGTTGCGGAGGGCTTCTGTGATTGCCGGAATGTCGGGATCAGGGCCCTTCGGAGCCGTGGCGCAGATCTCCTGGTTCGGACAGCCTGCGCATGCATCGGCCAAGCCAGCCTGCTCGCTTTCTGTACCGGGACAGTGTTCGGGCGGAGGCTCTTTCAACGAGTCTGCGGCGTTCATTGTCGGAGTGGCTAATTTCCCAGCCTTCAGTCAGCCTTGGCTATCAGTCATAGCATCAGTCATTGCCTCTCTCAGTCTTTGTCTAGCACGGGCCTTTGCCTAGAATTTGGCTTGTTCAGACTCGCTTTTCACTTGATTTTTCCTGGGATTTTAGTTCCGTTTCATTTCATTTGATTTCGGTTCACTTTTGTCTTGACTCAGTAGCGGAAGTTTAGTGGCATTTTAGTGGAGTGCTCCTAAATCCAGTATGTGCGCTGCTATCTTTACTTCCTTTATCCTCAATCTTAGTTTAGTCGTCAATAAAGCCGGTGCCAGTGGTGCCTGAGCGGTGGTGCCTCGAGCGTGAAAGCCCGCACGAGTCACTCGCTTGAAGCGCTTACAGCCGAGCTACAACCCAAGCCAGGAGTCCATCGCGTCAGCATGTCAGAAGCGTCGCGAGCAGTGACGCCCGTCACTTTGACCGAGGAGGATATCCGCAAACAGCGCGAAAACTACTTTGTTGAGAATCAACGGGGCAAGCTTTCGCGCCAGAATATCGAGGACTCGGCAAAACGCTTCAAATACCTGATCGGGCTTACCGACATCTTCGAGCACTTTATCGACGCCAAGGCTAAAAAGGATGAACGCTTCAAAGCCATTTTGGAAGAAACCGACGTGCTGGATAAAAAGTCCAAAAAGGCCAAATCCGGCGACCACCGCCATCGCAAGACCGAAGACGAGGAAGATAAAGACCTACTGGCAGACGAGAAACACGAGCCGGAAACAACCGTCTTTACCGAAAGCCCCGGCTATATCAACGGAAGCTTGCGCGAGTACCAGGTTCAAGGCCTTAATTGGATGATTTCTCTGTACGAGAACAACATCTCGGGCATTTTGGCCGACGAAATGGGCCTGGGAAAGACTCTGCAGACCATCTCGTTTCTAGGATTTCTGCGCTGTATCAAGGGCATTGCTGGCCCGCACCTGGTGCTCACGCCCAAAAGTACTTTGGACAACTGGCGCCGCGAGTTTGCCCAGTGGATGCCCGAGGTCCAGACAGTGGTGGTGCAGGGCGACAAGGAAGGCCGCAAGGCGCTGGTGCAGGACCGGCTGCTGGCCTGCGACTTTGACGTGTGCATTGCCAGCTACGAGACGGTGCTGCGCGAGAAATCGCAGTTCAAAAAGTTCGCCTGGCAGTACATCATTATCGACGAGGCCCATCGCATCAAAAACGAGGAGTCGCAGTTGTCGCAGATTATCCGCTTGTTTAGCTCCCGCAACCGTCTGCTGGTGACAGGAACGCCACTGCAAAACAATCTACACGAGCTTTGGGCCCTACTCAACTACTTGCTGCCCGATGTCTTTAGTGACAGCTCCATGTTTGACGACTGGTTCGAGTCGCAAGGCGCCGACCAGGACACGGTGGTAAAGACACTGCACAAGGTGCTGCGGCCGTTTCTGCTGCGCCGCGTGAAAAGCGACGTCGAGCATGCTCTGCTCCCTAAAAAGGAAGTTAACCTCTACACTGGCATGACCGACATGCAGCGCCGCTGGTACCAATCGATTCTTGCCCGCGACTTGGATGCCGTCAACGGCGCAGGTGACTTTAGCCGCGAAAAAACCCGCCTGCTCAATATCGTTATGCAGCTCCGCAAGTGCTGCAACCATCCTTATCTGTTCGACGGCGCTGAGCCGGGGCCTCCCTATACCACCGATGAGCATTTGGTCGACAACAGTGGCAAAATGGTGGTGCTGGACAAGCTGCTTAAGCGGCTGAAAGCAAAGGGGTCGCGGGTGCTAATCTTCTCGCAAATGAGTCGTCAGCTCGACATTTTCGAGGATTACTGCTTCATGCGCGGCTACAAGTATTGCCGCATCGACGGTAGCACCGACCACGAGCTGCGAATCAACGCCATCGACGAGTACAACAAGCCCGGGAGCGACAAGTTTATCTTTTTGTTGACCACTCGCGCCGGTGGTCTGGGTATCAATCTTGTCACTGCCGACACGGTTGTTCTCTACGACTCGGACTGGAACCCGCAGGCCGATCTGCAGGCCATGGACCGTGCGCACCGGATCGGCCAAAAGAAACAGGTGCATGTGTACCGGTTTGTGACCGACAAGAGTATCGAAGTCAAAGTAGTTGAGCGGGCGGCAAAAAAGCTGCGCCTAGACCAGCTGGTCATTCAGCAGGGCCGGGCCCAGCAGCAGAAGCAGCTGGCGCAAGCCAACAAGGACGAGCTGCTAGACATGATCCACCATGGCGCCCAGAGCGTGTTTGACGATGACAAAAAGGTGGTGGGCGACGACGACCTCGACATCGACGCGCTGCTGGAGCGCGGCGAGGAGCGCACCGCCGAGCTGCAGAACCGGTTCAAGGGGCTCGGAATTGAGGAGCTCAACCGGTTTGATGGCGGCGACTCCGCCTATGCCTGGAAGGGCGAGCAGCTGAAGGTTAAGGAGCCCGAGTACGACGAGAGCAGCGGTCCCGCCTCCCGCGACCGCCGCCGCGACTACTCCATCAACGGCTACTTCAAGGGTATGTTCCGGCAGGGCAACCGCGCCGAGCAGCGGCCGCGCATGACCAAGGGCCCGAAACAGCTCCGGCTGCAGGACCACCAGTTTTATGCCCAGCGGCTCTACGACCTGCAGGACCAGGAACTGGCCTACCATCGCCAGACCCAGGGGTACCGCGTGCCACTGGGCGAGCGGCCCGAAAAGGCCACCGAGGAGCAGGTGCTGGACCAGCAGCTCGAGCAGTGGCAGGTGGACCACGCCGAGCCGCTGACCGAGGCCGAGGAGGCCGAGAAAAAGGAGCTGGCCCAGCACGCGTTTGATAACTGGAGCCGGCGCGAGTTCACAAACTTCATTGCCCAGATGGCCAATTTCGGCAAAGACAACGTCGAGGACGTGGCACTGCACTGCCCTGAAAAGACGCTGGAGGAAGTCAAGTTCTACCACGACGCCTACTGGCGGCGGTATGGCGAGATCGAGCTGTTTGAGCGCTACAACTCCAGCATCGACGCGGGTCAAGAAAAGGCAGAGAAGCTGCGGCTGCTCACCGAGCTCATCCGCAAAAAGGTCGAAGGCTGCGACGCCCCGCTGCAGCAGCTGCAGTTTGATCTGCCTCTTAGTACCGGCAGCAAGCGCGGCGTCTACTCCGAGGAAGAAGACCGCTTCCTGGTGCTGCAGCTGTACCTGTTTGGTCTAGACGCGCCGAACCTCTACGAGCAGGTGCGCGAGGCGATTCGCGAGTCGCCGGTGTTCCGGTTCGACTGGTTCTTTTTGAGCCGCTCGCCTATGGAGCTGGCCCGCCGCTGCCAGACGCTGCTGGGGGCAATCCAAAAGGAGCACGAGCGGCCGACAAAGCGGGCTCGTGTTTAGTTTAGAGAATCATAGTTAGCAGGTGAGTTTTGGGATCGTTTTCGCTAAAATGTGGCTATGCTGTAAGTATCGCAAGGGTACAAAACTGTGGTGACTACTTTCAGGCCTGTGCTAAAATTTACAATTACAATTACAATCACAGTTACAATCACAATTACGATCACAATTACAATTACAATTACAATTACATTTACATTTACAATGACAACTACCATTACAATTACAATTACATTTACATTTACAATTACAACTACCATTGCAATTACAATCACAATTACAATTACAATTACAATTACAATCACATTTACATTTACAATTACAACTACCATTGCAATTACAATCACAATTACATTTACAACTACAATTACAATCACAATCACAACTACAATCACAACTGCAATCACAACTACAATCACAATTACAATTACAATTACAGATACCATTACAGTTACAGCTACTGTCCCGACCTGCCGTGCTGACTACGGTCAAAACTGTAAATGTAAATGTAATTGTAATTGTGACTGTAAATATAAATGTGGTCGTAAATATGACTATAGACGTAAATCGATGTAAGTCAGTATAAAACGCATGACGTATCCAACGCCGACAGAATCTAGGATCGAACGCTTTTGGCATCCACAAGACAGGGTAAGTGCAGCCAAAACCGCGCCGCTGACCTAATTTTTTCATGTCGAAACGAGATCTCGAGGAAATCGAGGTCGATCTCACGAAACCCGCCCCTGTTTCCAAGAAACAAAAGCGGTTGATCAAAAAGGGAAAAGCAGAAGAGCCCGAGGCTGTTTCGCTGGAAGAAAAGCCCAAGCCCCAGGCCCGCTCCAATTATGCTGTGTGGGTAGGAAACATGCCTTTTACAGTTACGGAAATGCAGCTCCGCAACTTCTTCCTCACAAACTGCCCGCAAATCGCTGCCGAAGATATCACCCGCATCAAGCTAGTGGCCAAGAAGGGGTTTGCCTATGTTGACTTCAAAGAAGAGGCCCAGATGAAGGCAGCCATCGAGGCTTCTGAGTCGACTCTTGATGCTCGCAAGCTTCTGATCAAGAATGCGCAGTCGTTTGAGGGCCGCCCCGCCAAAGAAGAAAGCAAAAACCCTCCCAGTCGCATTCTGTTTGTAGGCAACCTCTCCTTTGATACTACTGACGAGGAGCTGGAGCAGCACTTTCAGCACTGCGGAGATATCCGTCGCATCCGCACGGCCACCTTCCAGGATTCAGGCAAGTGCAAAGGCTTTACGTTTTTGGACTTTAGCGAGATCGAAGGGGCCACCAAGGCACTCAACGATAAGCGCTGCAAGAAGCTCAATGGTCGCATTTTGCGCATGGAGTACGGCGAGGACCGCAGCAACCGCAAGCCGAGCCGACCGGCGGCCGAGACTGCCGAAACCAGCGAAGGTTCGGCGCCAATAGTGCCTGCATCTGAGGCCCCTGCTGCAGAGGCAGCGCCTGCCCCGCGCAGAAGAGAGCCTCGTCCGCGCACCGACCGGCCGAAACCGCGGCCTACGCCCGGTGCGGCCTTGTCGAGTGCTGTGCGCGGCAAGACGTCGGTGGTGCCTTCCACTGGTAAGAAAATCACTTTTGACTAGCGTTATGCTTTAATCTTAAATATATTACTCCTGACATGCTCTGAGATGCTCGCTTCAAGCCACAGGCTCGGCTTCAAACGGCGTCTGCACGGTTGGTGTAGCCCATGTCGAAGGCGAGCCCTTTTGTGCATTGTACTTTGCCTGCGCCTCGGCAAACAGCTGCCGCAGACCCTGCTCGTTGCTGCACAACTTGGCAAACGACTCGAGAATCAGCTCCTCGGACTTGTCGATATCCGACGGATTGCTGTAGGTGCTGAGCCGCGACATATATATGCTGTTTGCCAACAGATAAAACGAGCCGTCGTCCATCACCTGCGCCATTACGCACCCTGACCCGTGCACATACTGGCTGTTGCCGTATGTTGGCGTGCCCCACGAGTAGCGGATCTGGAAGCCTGTGGAATCCAGCAACGCCTTCGAAGGCATGTCCATGATGAACCCAAGCCGGCCAAGCACATAGTGCTGGTAGAACTGAGGGTCTTCCTCGAGTGGGTCATAGACGAGATTCGCAGGCAGCTCCACTGCTTTAGGATCCAAACAGAACTTCAACTGTAACGACGACCGGAATGGCGAGTGGAACGCATCGCGGCTCACCTCCTCGACAGGCACTTGCACCAGCTTGATGCCGTAGCCGCTGGCTAGGCGGCCCAGTCCCGTCACCAAGTCGTCAATCAGCCGCGGCGTGGCATTCAGCCACTCGAACCGCATCACAAACGCATTTTTGGGGTTGTGGGTGCGGTCGATGTGCACGGTGATAAGCTCTTTGCGGTTCGACAGCTTTTTCGGGTCCACGTCGATCTGAACCGCCCGCGACAGCACCACATGCGGGCGCTTGCCCTTGTCGCTGCCAATAGTACTGGAGCTCCGGCTGCCAAACCAACCCTTTGTAGGCGCGGAATCGCCCTTGAGCTCGTAGTCGGCATTGAGCTGGTAGAAAAAGTGGCCGTCCATGAACTTGTGCCGGTTGTCGACGTGGTGCATGAACCCGCGCTCCATGAGCTGGTTGCCGTATTCTACGGCCTCGTCGGCATTCTTGATGTCGGTGAACGCATGGCAAAGCCACGCCACCAGGTCCTGGCCGCAAAACGCATGCGGGTACGACTTCCAGTGCCAGCGGCGGTCCTGGAACCCAATGCCATGGTCGCTTTGAATCTCCAAGGCTAGGTCCTTGAGATCCACGTCCTTGCTGAACCGGTCTTTGCGGAACAGCTCGCTGGTCTCGACAGACTTGAAGCTCTCTTCATACATCTGCTCGATTGACCGGTTCAAGTCGCCCGTGTAGAAATGAACAGGCACATTCTCCTCCTGCTTGGGCTTCTCGTCGCCGTAGTACCGGTTTTTCAGTAGCGCCTGCACAACCTTGCGGATCCCCTCGACGGCGATCTCCTCGCTCGAGAGCTTGGAGAGATGCGAGCCCTCGACGCGCTTATCAGCAGAAATCAATGCAAACCGCGTAGCAATAAAGTAAGGGCTGCCGTCGCTCACATAGTCGTCGATGCCCGCCAGCTGTTGGTCCAGTTGGCTCCAGTTGAGCTCGGTCACAATGCTGGGGTTCACGAAAACATTGTCAATGGCATGGTAATCGGCATCATACTTTGTCTTGACGCTCAAAGGGTACAACGCCTTTGGTCCCTGCTCAATGATCCGTTGTTCGGGGTTCACAAACGTGTATACCTGCACATTGATGGCGCCATCCTGCTCAATGGCCAGCCGATGGATCAGCGACTTGCGGGCAAGATAGATCCGAGCCCCGACATAGTTTTTGCTCTGCACCGACTGGCATACAAGTTCGGGGTTGCCGCGCGGCAGGCTCTGCTCTACCTTGACCACCGGGCGGCCCACCACAATCTGGAAGCCCATTTGCAGGCGCAAACAGATCATCTCGTCCAAGAGCTGGCCGGCCGTGAACGGTTCGTGGACAAGTCCCGCCGCAAGCTCGTAGAACTGGAACTTATAGTGGCTCTGAAACACGCTCGGCGTGGGGAACACCTCGGTGGTGATAGGCAGCGACGCCGGCGACTTGATTGAGTGCCAGCTTACGGCTTTGCGGTCGGTTCCTGGTGGGAACACGTTGGCCCACCTGCCGTACGCCCGAAGGCGCGTAGGCTGGTCGATGACCGACGGGTTCGGCAGCAGCCGGAACATATCCCAGTTGAACTCGTCCAGCGCTTTGGAGGGCTTGGGGTGCGGGCTGGTCAGCGAGGGCCCCGAAATACTGCTACGGATGGCAGGCCGCTCGGGGCTCGATGCCATCGTCTTGTTGATCGACAATGAGCTGCCGCGCCGCACCTTGAGCGCCCCGACCGGCGGTGTCAGCGTGATGCTGGGCGACAGCCGCATATTGACGGGCCGCTGGATGCGCAGCGGCCGCGAGCTCGGGATCGGCATGGGCGGCGGCTTAAGTTGGCCTCCGAGCGACTGGCGACGCTCCGTTTGCGCCGGCGACGGGCTCGGCGACCGCGGCGACCGGCGCCGAGCCTGCTGCTGCGACGCCGACGGCGCCTGCGGGCTCGGCGTCAGCGGCTCTGTGGGAATCAACGGCAGCGACAGAATATCCGATTCCGAGGTCAGCAGCTTTGAACGCGTCTGGTCCGTCATGCTACTACTGGGAATACTGCTAACCGACTTTTGCGCTCGCAGCGACGGCGAGCGGATCGACGCGGCCGAGTTGAGCAGCTGTACGGTTCGTGCCAGCGGCGTGACTTTGCGCGCGCCCTTGAGTAGCTCGCCCAGCTTGTCACGGGCAGCAGGCGCTTCTGCGGTGGTATTTCCCACTGCCACGGCTGTTGTGGAAAGAGAAACCGCGCGCCCAGGTGCTGAGATACACTCGCTGGGCCGCAACAGCACTGCCGAGCTTGAGGAGCGCGCTGCCTCTTCAATCTGCCGCTGGTTATCAAGGAGCTCCTCGCTTTTGAACACATTGGTGTCATAGTTCTTCATAAAGCGGGTTGTATGGGGTCCATGGGCCAGATGGCGGATCGAGATGGCCTTGATTTCGTTTTCCATGATCCCCATCATCTGCAAATCGTAGATCTTACACCGCGGAATCCACTGCTTGCGGTATCGGCCCGGAGTATTCCAAAACGAGACGTTCATCCATGTAGGCACATAGTGCTCGAGCTGGCCGTGAGCGTCTTTAGTTCTAAACATGGGCGTAATGTGCAGCGGCGGACGAGCCAAACAAACCAACTCCATACCGATTTCTGCCTTGAGCAGCATTTCCGACACCGAAAACAAGCTGGAGCGGTCGACGTCAAACACGCCCGAACCAGGCGTGATGACCATCGCCTGAACGTTTGCGCGGCACAGATCTCGGTCGGTGAATTTCGGGCTCAGCAAGCTGGTGGCCAGCGACAAAGCCTGCAGAATGTTACATTTCGAAGAGGGCAGAAACGTGCCCTTGAGCTCGTCCTGTTCATTGACGAGAATGTCGCGGCTGAAGCGGCCGAACTCGTACCGCAGCGTGGCCATAATGTCGGTCCAGCGACTGATATGGGCGCGGTCAATCACTACGCGGTAATAATCGTGGGCATTATTTTCCAGCTCGCCGGCCGGCAACCGCGACCTTCGGCTGCTTGTGCTCACGGTCGTAAACAATATAATTGACACAACATGGTGGTCACCGTGGTTCCGCCAGCGATGGAGCATTTCAGGGATGAACGAATTGACGAGCTGGTGGAACATCACGTCGCCCGTCTCGTCAAACTGCCACATTTCCGTAGACATTTGGATGAACACAAGCATCCGCGCGCTGTCGCTGCGGAATACCAGCCGCGTGTGCGGGCCTACGTAGCCGCTGAACTTGTGCTTGCCGTTTCTGTAGATGGAGCTCACATTCAAGCGAATCAGCGACCCCAACAGCGAAATTCGCTGGCCCTTGTACACGCATGTGCGAGACAAGGTCTTGGCAATGCGGTACTGATCTGCCCGAGTGAGATACATCCCTTTGAAATGCAGCTCCACCACATCGATCTGTGCAGCCGACCGGGGCCGTACCCGCACCTGCACGGTGCTGCGAGGAAGAATGCCCAGCGAATTGAGCAATTGCGAGTTGATGGACAACTGCGCATTGCTGGACTCGGGAGTAGGCTTGACGGTGAAATAAAGGTTCCGCCGCTCGCCGTCAACCGTTGTCGATAGTTCCGCGATGTTTCCCTCAACCGTGTTTACCGGGAGCAGTTTCATGTCCACAAGCACATCGTCATGCACGCTATAAGGGTCATGGCCCCAAACCGTGAGAGTCACGGGCTCTGAGCCTTGGTCGATGTTGGCATCCATGTGGTCGTTCTCGTACTCATCCGAGCCCGCAACAAGCATGCCTTTTGCCGAGAGGGGCTGCCAACCTCGGTGCGACATTTAAGCAGAGAGACGGCCGACTTGACTTTTACGTGATGAGCGTCGAGTGCCCAATCTGTGGCATCAAGACTAGCGAAGCTATAGTCAATGTACACCTTGATAGAGGCTGTCCTGAAGCGAAAAAGCCTCGGCTGGACTCATCTCAAACATCTCAAGAATTAAAATCGTCGCAAGAGCCTTCAAAAGAAGACCCGCATCCCCAGAACCAGGACCCTGAACCGGCTATGCCGCCTGCACCCAAACAAGACAAACCAAAGGCTCGCCACGCGAGCAACGCACCTCTCGCCGAGCGGGCGCGGCCAAAAACACTCAACGACTATATCGGCCAGTCGCATCTTGTCGGACCGCACGGGGTGCTTCGGCAATTGATCATGCTGGATCGAATCCCGTCGATGATTCTATGGGGCCCCAGCGGCGTTGGCAAGACTACTTTTGCGCGCATTCTCGCCGACGTATCCAATTCGCGCTTCATTGAGCTGTCGGCGACTACTGCGGGCACTGCCGACATTAAAAAGGTGGTCGAGGACGCCAAAAACGACCTGCGGCTGCTGCGACGCAAAACAGTGCTGTTTCTCGACGAAACGCACCGCTTCAATCGTGCCCAGCAAGACTCGCTTTTGCCGGCGGTAGAAAGGGGCGACATCACGCTTGTTGGTGCCACCACCGAGAATCCCAGCTTCAAGCTCACGGGCGCGTTGTTATCGCGGTGCCGGGTGTTTGTGCTAGAGAAACTGACCAAAGACGAGGTACACACTTTGCTGGCCCGGGCATTGAAGCTCGAGGAGGCCGATGTCTCTAAAGAAGTGCTGGAGTACGTTGCCAGTGCATCTGACGGTGATGGCAGAGCGGCGTTAAACATGCTGGAGCTTGTGCTGAGCCTGCCGGACCATAGCAATCTCGATGTGGTGAAACCGGCGCTGCGGCACGCAATGCTGTATGATCAGCAAGGAGATATGCATTACGATCTTATTTCTGCGTTCCATAAAGCGGTGCGAGGCTCGGACGATAACGCAGCGCTGTACTATCTTGCCCGGATGCTGGAAGCGGGCGAGGATCCGCTATACCTTTCGCGGCGCATGGTGCGCATTGCGTCTGAAGATGTCGGTCTTGCCGACGACAGCTGTCTGCCGTTTGCAGTTGCTACCCATACATCTGTTCAGCAGATCGGGATGCCCGAGGCCAATGTGATGTTGGCGCATTGTGCCGTCAAGCTGGCGCGAGCCCCGAAATCGGTGGAGGTGTACAAAGCCTATGGACTGCTTGCGAGCGAGATGAAAAACGACGTGCGAGTCGCGTCGGCATCGGTACCGTTGCATCTGCGGAATGCACCTACAAAGCTCATGAAAGACCAAGGCTACGGAAAAGAGTACATCTATCCTCCGGCCTATAAAAACCCGCCGCATCAGGAGTACTTGCCGGACGAACTGATAGGAAAGAGCTGGCTAGGAAAGTACCAGCCTGAGTGATTCGACTGGCCTAAGCCCCATCACCTCATCCCCATCGTCTCACCTCCACCAGCCGACCCGACCCAAGCACTTCCCAAGCACGGGCATCGGCATGCGACGCACTCATATGCAGGTGTGCGCAGGGGCACCTAAAAATAGCAGCTTTCTGCAGTGTATTTATTGCTAAACTACCCATAATATCATTATTGCGCCGGCAAAAAAAAAAAAAAACACATTAAACGTCTAGTGCAGTTAGGCAGGCGGTCTAGTCAGGCAGCCAGGCAGTCCGTGCAACCACACAGCACAATCAAGGCAGCACAAACGAAGCACCCCGGAAGCACAAACCACATCAAATCACTGGCCCTGGTTGAAAAAAGACTCAAGTTTCGCGCGGATCTCGTTGTAGTCGACTCGCATTTGCGCGATCAGGGCCTCCAAACCCGCTTTGTCTAGCGGGGCCTCGTTCCGGTTGGCGCCCAAATGCTGAATATCCTCGCATGCGCTCTGCACTTTGGTCAAGCCCAGCGACGCCGACGAGCCTTTCAAAAAGTGGCCCAACTGCGACAGCTTTTCCAGGTCATTGGCGGCCAGAGCCTGCTCCATATCGGCAAACGTCGTCTCAGCCTGCTCATAATAATTCTGCACAATGCTCTTGCTGAAGTCGTGCTCGTCGTCCTCGTCCATCTCTAAAATCTGGCCAAAAATGCCCCAGTCGATGACATCGCTGGCACCACCCGTTGATTCTCGGTCCATTGTTACTGGTGGTTCCTGGTGGGGAGGGCCGTTGATAGTGCTAGTAAAGAAGCTGGGCTCCAGTTACGTCATCGGGCCCGTCACCGTGCCGCATCCTACTAAGCTGCAGCTGCATAATATAGGTGGGTGATGTATATATAGATAGAGCTGCATCTTCAGTAAATTTGTAGTATTTTGTATTAGAGGATTCCGGGGCCGGATTGTGGGGCCGGACTGCTGGACCGGATGGCTGAGCCGGAAGCTGAGGAATTTGAAGACCGGAAGGCCAGTGGAAGCATTCCGGAAGCAGCGGAAGCAGCGGAAGCACTATGGAGGTCAGAGACAATGAACGGCTCACAGACGTGGCCCACAATAGATACTACAGCACTCGGCAGTATTGCGGCCCTGCCAATCAAGGGCCTGAAGGAAAACGTTGTCATAGCCAGCCTCGTCCTTAACATAGAGACGAGGGCATGACGGTTCGAGAAGCGGCCGGACCTTTTCGTCAAACAAACTCTGTAGATTTAACAGAGTTCCAAGTACTGCCCAGCGCCAGATTTCTTTAACTGCAAACTGTACAGCTTGCAAATGCTGGGATCGGTCTAGCTCGCCTGCAAAGCCAAAGCCCGTAGCGGCTATCGTGGAGATCACAGTGACATGCGCCTCGGCGGCCAGGAACTCTACCTTGGTTGTCGAGTGAATCACCCGAGTTCCACGTTCAAGAACCTCCATCACCGTATCGGAAACGGTACTACTGAGCTCACTGTCGCTCATCCTGGGGCTGGTGCGCATCTTCTCAATTGCGCGCTCCACAATCTGTTGGACCATGGGATTGCAAACGACCAACGTCAGTCCACGAAACAAAAAACTCAGATGCATCCAAATAAACGAATGGCTGTCATAGGCATCACAATTCTCGGTACTGCCTTTTGCCGCTCCAGCCAGCTCCCCGACATGGAATTGCAACAGGTCCTCGTGCCCGTCCAACGCTTCCTCATCTGGAGAAAATCCTAGCGCACTCTGCCAAAGGCGCAATACTACGCGGGCTACTGCTCGCTGCGCTTCCTGCGCGATGAACTGGTTGGGGACATGCCCCGTCAAGAGCTCTTCTTGAAGCACTAGTACGCTTTCGGTATGCTCGAACACACAGACGGGCTCTACCTTCCCATTCTTGCCCTGGAAACTAGACATCTTAGATATTTCAATGAGCGCCGAGGTTTTGCAAGATATACTTCAGTTGGCGAGACGGCATTAATGCGCCGGCATACAGACGGAGGGTCAGGGTATTATGCATGGTTCGATTATGGAGTTATACCAGTCTGCCGGTACGTTTATGGCAAAAGTAGACTGATATTCAAATAGGCGGCCTACTTTTTCGTACAGAGTATCTCGACTTAGGATCACGACCCGATGAGCGCACGTGACTCGCATGCAGGTAAATTGCATGCGGCTGCATTCTCGCAGAGCCCGCCATAGGCCACTTTAGTTGTCAAGTACTCTAATTGCAAATTACTCTCAGACGATTGTTCAAGTGTAGTTAATGGTGAAATAGGTAGAGACTAAGCCTCAGTATCTATAGGTTCTTCTTTAGGTCCCTGTCGTGCGCAGAGAATAGCATCCTCAACGGTAGCATCGCTCCACCATTTCACATCCACAAGATCCAGGCGCGAGGTAGGAGCAATGTCGAGGCCCTTGTAACCAAGATAAACAGGAGCAATTGTCACAATCACCGAATCGGCAATGCCCGCCGACATGGCACTGTTGATGACTGCCGATCCGCCCTCGATCATCAGCGATTCAATGCCGCTGGATTCGAGGCTATCGAGGATAGCCGGCCAGCGAAGATTGGGCAATTGAAACACTTTCCCGCCAACAGCCTCCAACACCTTCAGCTTTTTGGCGTTGGTTTCTGTTTTCAGGTCGACCGAGTCAGCGATCATCACCCAGGGAGCTCGGCCGGTCCCCTGCTTGGCATTGTCGAGAATCGCCCATTCTTGGTTCAGCAGATCCCACGAAAAGTAAGTATCCAGCAAAATAGGCTGCGGAGACTCGTCTACGCCGGGGAATCTACAGTTGAGTTTGGGATCGTCGGCACAGACGGTTCCCTTGCCAACCAGAATGGCTGCATGCGTCGACCGGAGGTAATGGGTCATTTTATGAGAATGAGGGCCCGACAGTTTGGTGCGAATGCCACGGCCAGCCGAGATCCGGCCATCAAGACTCTGCGCATATGTCACCGTAACATATGGTTTACGTTTGCGTTCTGCCCGAGGGAGATGGTCTGCAATTGCACGCTGGATACTTTCGATGTTGACGTCCATTACCAAGCTCGCCGAACTCCGGGGCCACTTATAAGCCTCCCGGTCGCCGTCCTGGAAGTCCGACCGATCTTCCGCTGCGCTTCGGCCGTAGATACGTTTGAACCTGCAATTGACTCTATTGTCAGTTTGTCAGGTTGTCAATTGGTCTTTATTTATTGGTTGCGGTATATTTTACTTATTTATTTATTTTGTTTGTTTTATTTAGTTTTGATTTCTTCAAATCATGATTAATCCAAATTTCATTCCCATTTAATATTTCAATTTCCAGACAAAGGTCGGAAAAAAAATTATATAACCACGGTCCCAGAATCTTTCCACAATGGTTCTGAAAACTACTCCCGGTGCCAACGTTCCGGTCTACCAAATCTCTGGCTCCAATGCCAGTAGATCTCTGCCGGACTGGCTGATCCGTAAACGCAAGCGATCGCTCAAAAACGACCCCGAATTCGCCAGCAGAATCGAGCTGATCCAAGACTTTCAGTTTGAGGAAGCTTCCATCAAAATCAAAGTCACTCGTGATGGCAATTACGCCATGGCTACCGGCACCTACAAGCCTCAAATCCACGTTTACGACTTTTCGCAATTGTCATTGAAGTTCGACCGCCACACCGATGCCGAAAACGTTGACTTTGTGATTGTGTCGGACGACTGGACAAAGTCAGTGCATCTCCAAAACGACCGCTCCATTGAGTTCCATGCCCAGGGCGGCATCCACACCCGCTCGCGGATCCCCAAATTCGGCCGCTCTATTGCATACAACCGGTCCAATTGCGATGTGTATGTGGGAGCCAGCGGCAACGAAGTTTATCGGCTGAACATCGACCAGGGCCGGTTTTTGGCTCCATTTGAGTGCGAAAGCGATGGCATCAATGTCGTGGATATCAACCCTGCTCACGGCCTGCTTGGCTGCGGCGGCGAGAACGGCACCGTTGAGTTTTGGGATCCTCGCTCTCGCAACAAAGTCGGCACTCTCTCGGTTGGCGGCCAGGGTCATGGAGTCGGCAGTGGCGTCACTGCTTTGGCGTTCCATCAGGATGGACTGCAGATGGCTGCTGGCACGCATGAGGGCTACACGATGCTCTACGATCTGCGGTCGTCGGAGCCGTTGGTCACAAAGGACCAGGGCTACGGGTTTCCCATCAAAAGCCTAGGTTTCCTGGATACCCAGTCCATCAGCAAGAAGATTTATTCCAGTGACAAGCGCATTGTCAAGATCTGGGACACTAATAATGGCAACGCTTTCACATCAATCGAGCCTACCGTCGATATCAACGATGTGGCACATATCCCCGAGAGTGGCATGTTCTTTTTGGCAAACGAGGGTATTCCCATGCACACCTATTATGTGCCCTCTATTGGCCCTGCCCCGCGCTGGTGCTCTTTCCTTGACAGCATTACCGAGGAGCTGGAAGAGAAGCCGGCCACGTCCGTGTACGAGAACTTCAAGTTTGTTACCCGAAAAGAGCTGCAGCAGCTCAACCTGGCCCATCTTATCGGCAGCAACGTTGTCAAGAGCTATATGCACGGTTACTTTATCGACATGCGGTTGTACGAGGAGGCCAAGCTCATTTCCGATCCGTTTGCGTACCGGGACCACCGCGAGCGCGAGATTCGCAAGAAGATCGAAAAGGAGCGCGAGTCGCGGATTCGCACCACCGGCGCGACCCAGGCGGCCGTCAAGGTCAACAAGGGCTTTGCGGCCGAGAGCAAAGACCAAATCGACGACCGGTTCAAGGCCATGTTCGAGGACCCCGAGTTCGAGATCGACCCCAACAGCTTCGAGTACAAACTGCTTCATGGTGGCCGGTCGGGGCCCAACGCCAAGGCTGCTGCCGCCGAGCGTACTGCACCTCGTCCTTTGACAGCTGCAGAAGAGGAGGAAGAGGACCGCAAGGCCGCGGCAGCTGGCAGCAACAGCGACAACTCCAGCGACGACGAGGAGACCAAGGAACGGAAGGACCGCATGGCCGCGCGCAAGCAAAAGCAAAAGGAGCGGCGCGAAAAGCAGCAGAGCCGCCGTTTGGACGAGCAGCCCACCATGACTGCCGTGGAATCGCAGCCTCGCGACTTGACGTTCAGCGAGCAAAGAGATATGTCCGAGCGTCGCCAGCAAAGAAACAACCGCGACAATGTGCACAAGGGCCGTCGCGGCGACGCCGAGCTCACGTTCCAACCCCGGCAGCGCAAGACGTTCCGGGGACCGCCAAAGGGCAGCGATTCCGGTCGGTCGCGGCCGCGCCACGACAACGACCGTCGCCGGGCGTCGAAGAATGCTTTCCGGGGTATGTAACCGGGTCTGTCTATATATATAACTGTTAGCTGTAACTTGACCCCATGGGTCCCACGGATGTTCGATTATGGAACCACCCGGGCTGCAAGCAGGCATGCGGCCATGCAAGCCGCTATGCAAGCGTGGTGTTACAAACCCCTGCCGCGGATCATCAGGTCCCGAGATAAATAATCCGTTGTTTGCGAAGCTTCGATAATGCCTCACACGGTGATTCTTCTCCGCCATGGAGAGAGCCAATGGAACGCCAAGGACTTATTTTGCGGCTGGATCGATGTGCGGCTCACCGAAAAGGGTTGCAAAGAAGCAGCACGTGCTGGCGACATTCTTGCTCGATTAGATACCAAACCAGACGTGGTCTACACCTCAAAGCTTTCTCGGAGTGTGCAAACAGCAAATATTGCATTGGACAGAGCCGACCGGTTATGGCTGGATACTTACCGGAGCTGGCGGTTGAACGAGCGGCATTATGGCGCATTGCAGGGCCGCAAAAAGGAGGATATCAAGGAAAAGTATGGCAAGGACCAGTTTATGAGATGGCGGCGCTCCTACGACGATCCCCCACCTCTTATTGATCCAGAGGATCCCTGGGCTCAGTTCCATGACGACCGATACCACGATATCCCGGTGGACGAAATGCCCCGGTCGGAGTCGATCAAGCAGATTATCCAGCGGCTGGCTCCGTTTTGGGATAACGTTGTTTGCAACGATCTTCGGTCAGGAAGAACAGTCTTAATCATTGCCCATGGCAACTCGCTGCGGGCTCTCATCAAGCATGTTGAAGGAGTTTCCGACGATGCAATTGCGACGCTGCTAGTGCCGAATGGCGAGCCGTTTATACTCGAGCTGGACGACGATATGAGGCCGATCAAGCCGCACTATTTCTTAAATCTCGATGAGATTCTTAGTTAATTTTTAACTGTGTGAACGCCGAAAGCGTAAATTCGCCGAAAACGAAGTCGTCAGGGATCGCCAAGATCGAGGAGTGACGGCCTGTGCGTCGTCGGACCAGGATAGCATCCGGAACGACAAACGAAAACCTGCTTAGGCCTAGTAAATCATTGAAGTAACACCGAGATAGCACAACGCTCAAACTGATCGAGCAGATCGTATCCTCGCCGCTTCTCAGCTGCTTGGTCCTGCTTGGTCCTGCTTGGTCCTGCTTGGTCCTGCTGGTGCTGCTGATGCTGCAACCAGGCATTGATAAAGCAAGCAGCCAAAGTGATAGGCTGCCTGGTAGGTTCTGGCACGTTGACTGGCCGGCTTTTGGCACGACAGCCCCGCCTGGATGGCCCGGCTGGCCTGTTGTCCGGCAGCCCCGGCCCTCATGCTGTAGGGTGATGTACGGGTGACGTCATGTGGTACCACCATGCAGCATCACGTGCGGGATCATGAGATTACGGCAACCTATATAATCCCAACACCTCAGCAAAAACCAACCTAAACAACTACCACTTAGTACAATGGTCCACACTTTGATTTTGTTGCGCCACGGCGAGAGTGAATGGAACGAGAAGAACCTGTTCACCGGCTGGGTCGATGCCAAGCTCAACGAAAAGGGCCGCAAGGAGGCCGCCCGTGCCGGCGAGCTGCTCAAGGACTTTGAGCACAAGCCCGACATCCTCTACACCTCGCGCCTGACCCGCGCCATCCAGACCGCCAACATTGCTCTGGATGTGGCCGACCGGTTGTGGCTGGACGTCAAGCGCAGCTGGCGCCTCAACGAGCGTCACTACGGCGCTCTGCAGGGCAAGAACAAGAAGGAGGTCAAGGAAGAGTACGGCGACGAGAAGTTCATGACCTGGCGCCGCTCGTTTGACATTCCTCCTCCTCCTATCAACCCGGACGACAAGTACTCGCAGGTCCACGACGAGCGCTACAAGGACGTCCCCAAGAACGAGCTGCCTCTGACTGAGTCGCTGGCTCTGGTTATTGACCGTCTGCTGCCCTACTGGAACGACGTTATCGTCAAGGACATTCTCGACGGCAAGACGGTGCTGATTGCTGCCCACGGCAACTCTCTGCGCGGTCTGGTCAAGCACCTTGACGGCATTTCCGACGAGGAGATTGCCAGCCTCAACATCCCCACTGGTATTCCTCTGGTCTACGAGCTGGACGACAACCTCAAGCCCATCAAGCCCCGCTACTACCTCGACCCGGAGGCCGCTGCCGCGGGCGCTGCTGCTGTCGCCAACCAGGGCAAATAGATGCTCTCGAGTTCATAGTTAGTTAGCTACACTGCTCTTGCTCTCGAATTCATAGTTGGCTACGAGGCGGCTTTCCTAGGCGGCTTCTCTAGGCGGTTTCAACCATCTAAGAGCAAGCGAACTGCCAACAACAGATACAGAGCTCAGTGCCATGGCCAATGACGCCCACACCGGGTCCAGCCGCTGGTGCGTCCAGGGAAACAGCACGCCGGCAGCTATAGGTACCATGACAATATTGTAGATGGCTGCCCAAAAGAAATTGAGTTTCACTCGCCGCATAACTGCCCGCGAAAAGTCGAAAACTGTCAACACTCCCCACAGATCGCTGCGAACAAGAATGAACTTGGCGCACTGCAGGGCCACATCGGCGCCGCTGCCAATGGCAATGCCAACATCGCATACACTCAGGCTGGGGGCGTCGTTGACGCCGTCGCCAACAAACGCGACAATTGCCCGGCCCGTCTTGGACCGCCCGGCATTGCCGGTCGCCTGAAGCCACCGCACCCGCTCGGCCTTTTCCTCAGGAAGCACCTCCGAGATCACGTTAGATTCAGCAATCCCCACTTGCGCAGCAACCGCGTGCGCAGTCTTTTCATTGTCGCCCGTAATCATCCAGCACTCGATGCCCCGCGATTGCAATGCCGCAATCACCGGAGCAGCCTCGGGCCGGATCTCGTCACTGGCAGCCAGCATCATCACGACCTCGTCGTCAATGGCCAGCAAAATCACGCTCTTGCCGCTTGACTTCCACTCGTCAAGTACACTTGGATCTCCCCCTTGCACCCGCGACTCCTCCATCAACCGCTCGTTGCCCAGCAAGCATCGCCGGCCCGCATAAGGACCGGCGCTGATCTGGGCTCGCACGCCCCGGCCAGGAACCTGCTCAATATCTTCTACCCGGCTCTCCAGCACAGCTCCACTGGCGTAATCGCTAACCGCTTTGGCCAAAGGGTGCACAGAGTCTGCCTCCATGCGAGCCGCCAGCTGTTCCAACTCTTGGTGCTCGTGCGAGTTCTTGGCAAACCACACGCCAGTGATCTTCAGCTCACCGCCATGCGTGATGGTGCCTGTCTTGTCAAAGCATACAATGTCCACAGCAGCGCCCTCTTGGAACGCCTCGCCGCCGCCCCGCGCCAGAATGCCGTATTTAGCAGCCATCCGGCTACCCACAAACAATGCGCTGGGGGCAGCCAGGCCAATGCCGCAGGGACACGCAACCACAAACACAGAAATAGCAAATTCCATGCTCCAAATACCCCAGCTATTGCCGCGGCCGCTATCCAAGTAGCTTTTGGGGAGGTATCCCGACTTGCCAAGCACGTACCACAATAGCCACACTCCGAGCGCGAGATAGACGACAACGGGCACAAACACGCCTGTGATCTGCTCAGCGACCCGCTCAATAGGCGCTGAGGTCATTTGGCCGTCTCTTACAGCACTTGTAATGCCGTCCAAAAGAGTATTCTTGTCCACAGCCGTCACCTGCACTGTCACGGCGCCGCTGCCGACATTTGTAGTTCCCGCAAACACCTGGCTGCCTACAGACTTTGAAACAGGCAGCGACTCGCCGGTCAACATCGACTCATCGAAAGTACTGTCGCCCTTGATCACAATGCCGTCCACAGCCGCCTTTTGGCCGCTCATGACCCGCACATTATCATGGACTTCAACCGCAGACACTGGCTGCACAGAAACAGTGCCATCTGAGTTCAGTAACGACACGTCATTGGGGCACAAATCCGACAGTGAAGACATGGCCGAGGAGGTTTTGGCCTTGGAGTACACATCCAAGTACCTTCCCACCAGTAGAAACAGCGTCAAAAACACGACGGAATCAAAATAGGTCTCGGCCATGCCATCTCGCAGCAGCAAGAAGACGCTGGACCAAAACGAAATGGAAGTACCCAGAGACATGAGAAGACTCATGCTGCCGAAATGGAATAGGTCTTTACGCCAGCTCCCTCTCTGCCAAAGATTCTTGATCTCCTTGAGCGCCTTGCGATGGAAAATATCGTCTGCAAATAAATAAACCGGCGTGGCCAGCACCAGCATAGCAATATTACGGCCTCTGGAATGGTGGGTGGCCATGGTCAACATAAAGTAAAGCATGGGCACCGCGATCACTGCAGTCAGAACCAACCGAACCAGAATCTCAGACTTTTCAACCTCAAGGTGCTCTGCCGCCAGCTCCTCCAGGGATTGGGGCAGAACAAACGAGATCTCCAGCTGGGGGTTCTCACTGAGAATACGGTTGATGATCTGGCGAATCGTAAACCGTGGAGCGTCTGGCACGTAGGTGAACTTGACATAGGGATGGTCCAGAGTGACGCCGTCTACAATCTCGACGGCATCACCGTAGGACTGCAGCACCTCCATGACCCATTCGGGGCAGCTCTTGCAATACATTCCCGACACTTTCAAGTTCACTGTTCGCGACTGTTTCTGGAGATCCACTACCTTTTCAGGCTGGACGTCCACCAGTGTAAACGTATAGCCACAATCCTCGACAGCCTCTTTCAGTGCAGGGACATCGCTATCGTTGGTGACTTGAAACACTGCCGAGCCGGTAAGTACATCTACCGAGACCGAGTGCACAAAGTCAAGCGCGCTGGTAGCTGTTTTGACGGCATTGGAGCACGAGCTGCAGGTCATTCCGCCAATGGACGCCTGGACCTTATAGAGGACCGCCGTGGTTATGGGCAGCAGCTCTCGCAGCTGGCAGCCGTAGCCGGCATCCCTGATTGTTTTCTGGACCTTCTCGGCCAAGTAGCTGTTTTTGATCAATAGCGACGCGCTCTGGCTCATGACATCCACTTTGATGTCGGTGATGTCGGGCATCGCCTCCTTGACGCTGGTGTTAATTCCCTGAGCGCAGCCAGCACAAGACATTCCTTGAATAGAGTACACTGCACGGTACTCCACCTTATCTTTGGAATCGCTGCCACCGCCACTGGTGCCATCGCCACTAGTTCCAGCTCTGTCTCGGTACTGGTTGAACAGCTGGGTGCGAGAGGACCGTCGCGAGGACTTTGAAAGAGGAAGCACTCTGCTGAGGGCCGACGACCGCCTTCTGAACGGCTTCTGGTTTACCTCGGATACTTTGAAGCCTTCCTTTTGCAGGGCCTCGGTAACTTTGGCAGGGTCGAGGTTCTGGCTTTCGCTGGTGGTGACCACCAATTCTTCGGGGTTGAACGAAATGCCAACCTGTGGACAAAGCTCCGAAATGGCGTGGCGGATGTCTGCTTCTTTGGAGCCCCAGTGGGCCCCGGGAACCTTGAAGACACAGGTGTGGATCATGGGTGCATGTGGAGTAAATTATTTGGTCATTTATATGCATTCATGCGCTATTTGTGCCCTGGCCTTGCCCTGGCCGGTGGCGTCGAAAGGACATAGCGAAGTAGTAGCGAATGAACAAATAGCGAAGAAATAAGGAATGGGCAAATAGCGAAGCGAATACACAAGTAAGGTGTGCAGCGAACCACTTGAATATATTTAAAATAAACTGACTTGTTAATCATGCTCCGGTGATACTGTAGGTCAACGGCTCCAGTTACATCAGTCAATTAGGCACCACAGGCGACCTAAACCAACAGCTACAGCGTCGAGTGGAGATGGCTACACAGACAACAAAACCAATACTGAAAGAACAAGACAAGATTAGTATATATAGCTACTTAGAACTCATCGTCCGAAGAGACATAGGCATCGCCCATCTCCTTCTTCTTCTTCATGCGCTCCTTCTTCTTCTTGCGCAGCTCGGCGGCAGAAAGCTTCTTGGCCTTCTTCTTGATCTCAATCTTGTTACCAAGAGCGTCGAACTTCTCCTCCTCATCGTCCTTGGACTCGAGACGAGGACCAGAGCCCTGGCCCGAAACCCAGTTGTGGCCGGAAGGAGTCATCTTACCGTCAAGGACGGCCCACACCTCCTCAGTCAGGTTCTTGGTGAACTCGGCAGAGTGGGTAATGATGACGATACCACCCTCGAAAGCCTTGAGAGCGTTGGACAGAGCACCCAGCGAGTCACGGTCCAGATAGTTGGTAGGCTCATCAAGAACAATCAAGTGAGGGCGCTGCCAGGTGCAGGCAGCCAGCACAAGCTTGACCTTCTGACCACCCGACAGACCGCGGATGCGCGAGTGCGACACCAGCTCGGGGTCCAGACCCAGCATCTCGCAGTGGGTCTCGATCTCCTTACGGGTCAGAGGGCGGAACTGGCCGGAAGCCAGAGCCTCCTTCATGTCGACCTCGGCAACCAGCTTGGCGTGCGACTCAATCAGCTCGGAGCGGGGAATCCAGGCGTTGTCAACCGAGCCCATCTGGACCCAGCGCTCAGACTTGAGGCCAATGTTGTCACCCAGCAGGAACGAACACTCGTACTCGTACGAGTTCTTGAACTTCCGGCGGGCGTGGACACCGGCAACACGACGGGGAGTGCCCTCGATCTTGTAGATCTTGTTCATGGCCTGCTCGTCGTTCTCGTCGATCTGGCGGTTGGCACGGTCCATGGTCTCACGGTCCTCACCGGTCTGGAAACGCCACTGGATGTACTCGGAAGGAGTCTTGTCCAGGTGGTTATCAATGTGGGCAAACGCATGCTGCTTGATGTAGGCAATACGGGCGTTCTCGTGCACGTAAACCTCACCCGAGGTGGGCAGCAGCTCACCAGTCAGAACGTTGATAAGAGTGGACTTACCAGCACCGTTGGGGCCAATGACGGCAATACGCGACGACAGCGAGCACTGGAAGTTGATATCGCTGACCTGGGGCTTGGAGGTACCGGGGTACTGGAAGGTCATGTTCGAAACCTTGACAATAGCCTTTTGCTTGGTCTTGACACCCTCCAGGAAACCGGGCTCGGGGAAGCGGAACTCGATCTCGGAAGCACCGAGCTCAAAGTAGGTCTTACCAGGGGGGTACTTGGCAACAAAGTCGGTAAGGTTACCCTTGTACTTGCGCAGCTTGAAGCGCTCGTAGTTGATAACGTACTGGCAGATCTTGTTGAGGAAACCCGAGTCGTGCGAGACGATGATCGAGGTAACACCGCAAGTGGTCAGGTAGTTCTCCAGCCAAGCAACGTTGACGGTATCCAAATGGTTGGTAGGCTCATCCAGCAACAGGATGTCGGCCTTGCGCAGCACGGCGGTGGCAAGAGCCAGCTTCATCTTCCAACCACCCGACAGCGAGGTGATGGGCATGCGGGTCATCTCGTCGGTGAAGGCAAACTCAATGAGCTGCTTGCGGACCTCCTCCTCGGTACCCACGGTGGGGCCACCGGTGGCAATGACGTACTCGACGACGTTGGTGTCGGCGTGGGTGCCGTCAATGTCGTGCTCGACGTACACGGTCTTCAGCTCGTCCTGCGAGGGGAAGCCCTCGACCTGGCCGTTGGCAATGGCACGCATCAGGGTGGACTTACCGGCACCGTTGGGGCCGACCAGACCGTAGCGGCGGTTACGCTTGAGGCGCAGCTGAGTGCGGTTCAGCAGGATCTTGGCACCGTAAGCCAGCGAGAACTCACAGTTGCACAGGTCCTCACCCTCATCGTCCTCCTCGTCAAACACAACGGGGCGGGGGATGTTGGCAACCGACTTGGCGCACAGCTGCGAGATGGCCTCGGTGGTCTCCTTGTCGTGCAGGAAGACCAGGAAGAAGGGGCGAAGAGCCTCGACCCACTCGGCCTCGTCGGTCTTGCGCTCATCGATCAGGTCACCGGCAATACCGGCAATGTACTGCTCAATGACGTCGAAGCGCGAGTCGACCTTCTTGGACGACAGAATCTCCTTGATCAGGTCCAGGTTCACCTTGACGTCACCGGCAGTCGACACCTCGGGAATCTTGTCGTCGTCGCCAATGGCACCAACACGCTTCAGGGTGTTGATGGCACGCAGAGTGACGTTACGGGCCTCGGGGTCAGCAATAACCTCGTAGTTCTTCTTCAGAGCGGGGTACAGCTTGGGCAGGAAAGGAGCAACAACCTGGGGATCGTCGACAAGCTTGCACATGTTATCAATGATAACAGCGGCCTTACGCTTGATACCGGTCTCACGCTCAACCAGACCACGGGACAGCAAAGGAACCATGATGGACAGAGTGGCGGTGGTGACCTCGGACACAAAGGTGGTGGCACCCAGCAGGTGAACAGTCTCGGGGACCTCCTTGGGGTTAGAGATACACGAGATCAGGGCGGGAATGAACTTCTCGATATCCTTGTTCTCAACGGTATCGGTGGCCTTGGTGGCAGTGGCAGTGGCCTGGGCCTTGACCTCCTTCTTGGTGTCCCACATGGCGTCGGACAGCACGGGGATCAGCTCGGTCATGCGCAGAGCAACCTGGGCGCGGGCAGAGTCGACCAGCACCGACACGGCCTCCAGAGCAGCGACCTTCTCAGTCCACTTGTTGGAGTCGGCAATGCGAGCAGTCAAGTGAGGCAGAAGCGACTTGATGGCATTAGGAGTCACGTTCTGGGCAATGGCCTTGACGGCGGCGTTGGCAGCCTCGCGAGTCTCGGCGTCCTTCTCACCAGTGAGAGCCAGCACCTCGGTGGTCAAACCAACCACCAGAGGCTCAACGCTAGGGCTGAGGTCCTTGGAGCTGGCAATGCCGCTCACAGCAAGGATGGCGTTCAAACGCTCAACCTGGTGCTTCTTGTCGTTGAGAGCACCCTTGAGGTCGGTGAAGAATTTTTCGGGCAGGTCGTGCTCCTCAATGGGGCCGTTGACGAAGCTGGCAACAGACTGGATGTTCTCCTCGCGGTTATCCGCGGTGGAGACCACCAGCTTGTCGAACAGCTCCGACAAAACTTTGATGGAGTTCTTCTTTTCTGTCGAAGCAGACATGTGTCCGGATGCTGCAACAGTATGTCCCAACTAATATATACTGAAAAAAAATTTTCGACCCTTACCCGGGGCGCCCATGTGGGTTTTTTCACTGTTGTTTGAGTGGCTGCGGGTAGGGTTGCTGGGAGGAATAGGGTCAATGGTTAAACGGCACTACAAATGGCTATAGAGGGTCACTGCAAATGGCCAGAGGGTCAATGACTAGGATTGATAGGGTCGGCCGATAGTTTTATAGGTGATTGTCAATACTGGAATTTAGGAATACAATTTATACGGTCGTTGGACTTTTAGGATGACGGTCAATGGCCTGCCTATTCTGCTGTGTCGAGTTTCAGAGGGTGCCGAGTTATTGGACTAGAATATAGAGAGTAGTAACAGTCAATTGTCTAGTACTACCTGCTGGATTACCGCTTAGAGAGTGGTGGAAGTCAATGGACGAGTACTACCTGATGGCTTGCCGATTAAAGAGCGGTGGCAGTCAATGGACTAGTACTATTTACCTGTTGGTTTTCTAGCTGTTGGCTTTCTAGCTGTTGGCTTTCTAGCTGTTGGCTGTCTAGCTGTTAGCTGTCTAGCCGTTGACTTTTCTAGCCTGCTGGTTTTTCTAGCCGTTGGCCTGACGTCCGTCTTGCCTGACGTTATGTTGTGCATCAGACGCTAGACGAATCTAGGCGTTAGAGCAGTAGCACGACTTAGAACTCAGCCTAACTCGAGCATTCCAGACTGCATCCGGAGACTCCAGAGAGCGCAGAGAGTGCAGAAACTGCAGACTGCAGACTTCACCCAGAACTTACTGAGGCTTGGTCTGGCCGTACGGAGAGGGGTTCATTCCGTAGCCAGGGTAGCCATTGTAGGGCATCTGGTAGTACTGAGGAGCTCCATTACCCATATAGTAAGGAGCACCGCCCCGTTGGTTGGGCTGGCCAGGCTGGCCCGGTTGACCAGGCTGGCCGGGCGGGCCGGGCTGAGCAATCCCAGGAGGGCCCTGAGCCACCTGACCAGGGACCTGACCAGGGACCTGCCCAGGCTGAGCAAATCCAGGAGGAATATTGTAGCCAAAGCCCGGCGGGTACTGTTGCGGGTACGGAGCGCGGCCAAGCCCTGGCGGAGCGCCGGCAGCGCCTGGAGTGCTTGTGCCCGAGGCAGCGCCCGAGGGGACTCCTGAAGCAGCAGCGCCTGGAGTGTTGGCGCGCGAAGAGTTGGCGCCAGGAGTGGCCGAGCGCGACACGGGTTGAGAGGTCTTGGATTGGGCCTTTGCCGCCTGAGCCTGAGGCTTGGCTCCAGGCTTAGGGGCAGGAGAGGCCCGGTTGGCAGCGGGGGCGGCCGAAGCGGCCGAAGCGGAAGTAGAAGTAGTAGAAGCAGGAGCCGAAGCGGGAGCAGCGGAAGTAGCAGAGGTCGAAGCAGAAGCGGGAGCACCGGACCGGGCCTTTGGAGCAGCAGACATGGGCATAGGAATAGACGAGGCATCGCCGGCAGCATACAAAGCGCTGTCGATCTGCTTGGGGATGGGCCGGATCTCGGTGCCCAGCTCCTGCTCAATGCGGTACATGTTGAATCGGTCGTTCCAACTGATGAGGTTGATGGCCAGACCCAGGTGGCCGAACCGGCCCGAGCGGCCGATGCGGTGCAGATAGGTCTCTGCAGTCTTGGGGAAATCGAAGTTGATGACGACATTGACAGCCTGGATATCAATGCCGCGGGTCAGCAGATCCGAGCACACGAGATTGCGGCAGCCGCCGTTGCGGAACTCGTGGAACACCTTGTTGCGAGCGGCCTGGGGCATGCGGGCGTGCGAGTAGTAGCACGAGTAGCCGAGCTCGGTGATCTTGCGGGCCAGCAGCTCCACGCGGGAGGTGGAGTTGCAGAAAATGATACTTTGGTTGATCTGCAGCTTGGAAAACAGGGTGTTGAGGCACCGCAGCTTGTCCTTTTCCTCAACAAACGCATAGTACTGCGTGATGCCCCGCAGCGTCAGCTCATCCATCAAATTGATTTCATAGGGATGGTGAAGGTGTTTGGTCATGAAATGCTTAACCGCGAGCGGGAAGGTGGCCGAAAACAGCAGGATCTGGCGGTCCTGCGGGAAGTAGGCCAGCAGCTGCTCGATCACCACCGTGAACTCAGGCGACAGCAGCTTGTCGGCCTCATCCATGATAAACGTGGGGCACTCGCTAAAGTCCACCACCTGCTTGCCGGCCAGATCAAGCACCCGCCCGGGGGTAGCAACCAGTACATGGATGGTCTCTTGCAGGCGCATGATGTCGTCGCGCAGCGAGGTGCCGCCCGTGGTCACCATCACATTGATGCCGAGGTGCTTGCCTAGCGTGCGGCACACCTGCGATGTCTGCAGCGCCAGCTCGCGGGTGGGCACGAGAATCAGCGCCTGGGTCTTGTTGATGCGCGGATTCACCCGCTGCAGCGCGGGGATCACAAACGCCGCGGTCTTGCCGGTGCCGTTCTTTGCGCGCGCGAGAATGTCGCGGCCCGCCAGCGCAATGGGGATGCTTTCTTCCTGGATGGGCGAAGGCTTTTCAAAGCCGGCTTCGAAAATGCCCATCAGCAGCTCACGCTTGAGGGCAAAGTCCTCAAACCCGTTACCCTTGGTCGCCGTCACATCCTCGGTCTGCGGCCGTGTATCCTTTTGCGGCAGCTTTAGTTGCGTCTTCCAGTCGTCTATGGACGCGCGCTGCATTTTCTCTGACAATTCGTTCATGGCCTGGTAGTGCGTCGTGGGTGGTTCCAGTATGTAAGCTGGGATATGGCTTGGTGTTAATGACTGGGATGCTGGGATGCTGGGATGACTGCCCATGACTGGGGATGACCACTGGACCTGGCCAGCCGGTAAATCTTTTACTATGAATTGCTTAATCTCTCATTTGAAACATCTCGTTGCAATTCAATTCTTAAATTCACTTAAATTCACTTCCTCTCCCAACCACTCCTCGTTAACTCACCCATAAATAGCCTCCCTACCCTCACGGCACTCCGAGGCAACACCCTTGCCTCGCTCTCCTATTGCTTTGTGATCCGTTGGCCCTCTTCCGAAGCCAAACCCCACCAAAAGTCCCCAAGACTTTTTTAGCCGTTTGCTGATCACACCCCTAATCGCCTTTTGATTTCGCTTGCTGCGTCTCTTTGGCCCCTTGCTCGTCGCTGTCGTTCATTTTCTCTTCACTACATTTACTACCCTTCTTTGACGCTGCCAAGCTTCTTCCGCATCGGTTTCGCCAGTTAATTGTCCGCTGCATCTTCGCGAACCTCCCTTCCCCTAAAAAAAGATTCCCCTCTGTGTGGACTAAAACTACTTTCAACAAGTCGGTTGTTAATTCTTTTGAACTTACGGCCATGATTCCCGCACAAAAGACCCTTCGTCGCAAGAACTTCAAGCACCTCCAGCTTGATCCTGCCGTCAACAAGCAGCAGGAAGCTGCGCCGCCAACACCACAGCCGCTGAATCTCATGGCTGGCGTGGAATTCAATCTGCACCCGCAACGGGCCGACTTGGAAACCGTCGCCGAGCTGGGCTTTGGCAATGGCGGTGCTGTGTCCAAAGTGGTGCATGTTCCTACCCGCACTGTGATGGCCAAAAAAGTCATTTACTTGGAAACAAACCCAAAGGTCCAGAAATCCATTCAACAGGAGCTAGAGACTTTGCAGAAATGCGATTCAGAGTACATTGTCAAGTACTATGGCCAATTCATCGAGGCCCGCTCCGTCACCATCTGCATGGAGTACATGGACTGCGGCTCGCTCGACAAAATCTACAAGCAAATGGGCCCTATCCATGAGGACATTATCGCCTGCATCAATGTTGCCGTGGTGGACGGAATCAACTACCTCAAGGAGCTGAACATCACTCACCGTGACGTTAAGCCCTCCAACATCCTCGTCAACTCGCAGGGTGAAATCAAGCTCTGCGACTTTGGCGTATCGGGCGTGCTCATCAACTCTATTGCAGAGACGTTTGTGGGCACGTCCACCTACATGTCCCCTGAACGCATTGCCGGCGAGACCTACTCGGCCACCGGTGATGTCTGGTCGCTGGGCCTCACGCTGGTGGAGCTGGCGGCGGGCAAGTTCCCGTTTGAGATCGACGCCCAGGCCGGCACCCCTTTCTCAATCTTCGAGCTGCTGCAGCGCATTGTCAACGAGCCGCCGCCTACGCCGCCGCCAGGATGCTCGCCGGCGTTCCAGGACTTTATCAAGCGCTGCCTGCAGCCTCAGGCCGATCAGCGCATGACGCCGCGAGAACTGCCCAACAGCTCGTTTTACATCAAGGGGAAACACGGTGCCAACGTCCTGCCGGCGTGGGCCCGCACGCTTCCTATTATTTAATATATACATTCGCCTCGCTCCTAAGAGCTGTCTCAACCGCGATAATATACCGACTGCCACAATCCACCAGCCTTGCGAGTTTGCTCCTGAGCTTGTTCTCAATTAGAGATTAGAGCGATCAGAGCGACCAAAGGGACCAGAGCCACTAGATCCAGCGACTAGAACCCGTCAAGAGCGACTAGAACCAGCGAGTTCATCGCAGCGACGGCGACCTACTGGAACCCGCCCCAGCCCTTCTCCTTGTAAAACGTATACGCTTGATAGCCTCTGTAGAGACCAAACAGTGTCACTGCAAAGCCAGAAGTGCGCACGACGAACCGGTAGTTCGGAGTGACATGCGGCAGCGGCTTACCCCCGTTGGCAAACACCAAGCCACTGGCAAGATAGGCTCCACCAAACGTCATCACGCCGGCAGCAGTCATAAGACAACCCAGGCATTCCTCGGGCTCGGCGTCGCTGTTGGGGCCCTGCCCGGTCTGGGCCTGGCCCTGCTGAAAGATTTTGAGGATGTTGGACATGCAAGTAATTAGTGTTTAGGGTTGCCCGCCATCTATCGCGTCTCTACCGCATCGCGACCATGGTGAGCGAGTTGGAGGAGCAGCGGCGGCTGAACATGGAGCGCAACCGGCGCGCGTTGAACGAGTTCAAGCTCAAGGAACTCAGCAACGCTGCATTTGGTGCTGACGCCCCTAAGCCAAAGCCGGCCAAGCGCGCTCGCAAGCAGTCCCCAAAGCCCGATCCGGATGAACCTCCGAAACGAACGCGTCGGCTCAGAGGCCAGCTGCCGCCGGTGGATCCGCTGGAGTTCCAGCGAAGGGTTGCTGAAGCGTCCGCAAAGCAAGAACAGGAAGAGACAGAGAGAACAAGAAAGGAGGGAGTTATTGAGCTGCAAAAGGTCCTGGAGGACGGGCAATGGGACCAGGCCCTGGACATTTTCTCGACTTTCTCGGGCAAAGTCTCACAAGCAGACTATTTCGACAGTATCCCCGTTAATGACGAGACAGTGAGCGAGCTGCGGAACAAATTTGCCGATCTCACGGCCGATCCGCGCGATGTTAAGCTCACCACCGAGCGCATCTTTAGCATTGCCATGCACCCTTCAGAAACCCAGAAAATGGTACTGGCCGGCGATAAGATGGGCGAGCTGGGGATTTGGGATGCGTCCAAGCCCGAATTGGAGGGCGTACTAAACTTCAAAACCCATACTCGCGCCATTGCGACCATCCAAGTCGATCCTATGAACATGGACCGAGCCTATACCGGTTCATATGATGGCTCGATCCGACGACTGGATTTTGCGACCGGAAACAGCACCGATGTGTTTGTTTACGACAGCGACCCCCGCGACCCCGTAGGGGTGTCGGATTTCTGCTTGGTGGACCCAGACAATCTATACTATACGACGCTGGATGGCCATTTTGGCCGCTGCGACATGCGCAGCTCGCGCCGCAAGCCGGCTATTGAACTGCACGAAAAGAAGATCGGCGGGTTTGCTATGAACCCGCGGGTCACGACGCAGATTGCGACCGCGTCGCTGGACCGCACTCTCAAGGTCTGGGATGTCCGCAACACAAAGGCCCATCTGTATGCCGAGTACGACTCGCGGTTAAGTGTAAGTGCTGCGTCTTGGAACATGGACGGCCAGGTGGTTTGCAACGGCTACGACGATACCATCAATGTGTTTGATCTCGACTCGGCCAAATGGACGCCGAAAACTGAGGCCGACCTAGAGATGACCCCAGACGTGCGCATTAAACACAACTGTCAAACGGGCCGATGGGTATCAATTCTAAAGGCCCGTTGGCAGGAACGGCCTGCCGACGGGGTCCAGAAGTTTGCCATTGGCAACATGAAGCGGTACATCGATGTTTTTGCTGCCAATGGCCAGCAGATCGCCCACCTCAACGCCGAGGGGCTCACTGCCGTGCCGGCGGTGGTGCAGTTCCACCGCAGCCAAAACTGGCTGGTGGGCGGCACTGCGTCGGGCAAGGTGTACCTATTTTCCGAGCCCGATTCTGTGAAAGAGGAGCCATAGAGGCAAATCGTAGATCTAACATAAAAAGGTACAGATAGCATAGCTACTTAAAATAGACCCAAGAGGTCGTCGTTTTTCGAGGCCGGCTGCGCAGGCTTGGTTTCGGTCGACCCGAAAATGTCGTCTAGAGCGTTGCCGGTTGCAGGTGCAGAAGGAGCGGCAGCAGGAGCGGCAGCAGGAGCCGCAGCCGGAGCGACCGGAGCGGCAGGGGCAGGGGCAGGAGAGGGTGAGTTGAGGCTAATACCAGCAAAGCCAAACGGGTCGGCGTTGCCGTTCGCTGGGGCCTGCGATGGCTGAGACACGCCAGGGGCAGCGGGCGTCACGCTGGCAAACAGGCTGAGGATATCGTCACTGGCCGACGAGGCGCTGGCGCCGGCCGCGGGCGCCGACGCCGGCTGGCTCATGAAGATATCGGTGAGCACATTGAGATCGCTCTCCTTGGGCGCGTCGTCGTCCAGGTCGAGCAGGTTGTCTGCCTTGAGGTCCTCGCGAGCCTGCGCCCGCGCCTCCTCCAACGCCTTTTTCTGCATGGCGTCCGAGCCGTACTGGCCGCGGCCCATGAAGCTTGCCGGGGACTTGTGGTAGACGCTGGCCAGGGTCGAAAGCTCGCCCAGCAGCTCGCTCAGCAAGCTAGCCGGCAGCTTGTCGATGGTGGACTCGATGGCGGGCCGCTCAGCGAGAATGACTTGCCGCGCGACTTGTGGGTCGCTCGAAAGCACGCGCCAGTAGATGTATGCACGGTCGCGGATATCGGCGTTGTCGCTTTTAGACGTGGCGGTCTGTAGCAGCTCGTGGATCAGGTCCTTGCCGTCGTCGGGCCGCTTGATGTACAGCTTGGCCACGGCAGTAAGAATCTGCAGCTGCACCTGGGTGCCCTCTTCCAGGAACGAGCGGGTGAACGGCGCCAAGAGCGATTTCACGGGCGGAATGCGGTCGGCATACTCACCGAGAATCCACACAATGGCGGCACGGCTCTCGGGCTCGTCGATCTCCTCGATGCTGTCGCACAGCCGCGGGATCGCGTCCTCAAACACAGGGTACTTGCGCAGAATGTCGCGCATCACAATCATCACCTCCTGGTCCACGTACGAGACCTTGTTGTCCAGCAGGTCCAGCAGCACGTCCACCACGGCCGGCGCGCAGCTCTCGATCTTGATGGCGCACTGGCCCAACGCGCGAACCGCCCGCCGCACAAACTCCATATCGACCTCGTGGCAGTACTCGTTGAGCTCGGCAATCAGCTGCTTGGCATTGCTTTCGTTGGCGACATTCACCATCAGCTCCACCTTTTCGAGCTTCAGGTACAGCGGGTCGTTGTACTTGCAGTAAAACACCCGCAGCTCCTTGGAAGCAATGGCCGGGTACTTTTGCAGAATGATGCGCAGATTGCGCAGCGCAACATACTGCAGTTCCGGCGGCGTCGACAGTAGCGTCACCAGCGGCGAGCTCATCTTGCGCTGCAGCGTGTCCTGCACCTCCTGCGGCAGCCCCGGCATGTGCTTGATCACCGTCTTGACCGCCGCCAAAACCACGCTGGGGTTCACGTGCTGGAACTGCGGCACCACGCGCTCGCAGATGTGCGCGGCCTCTTCGAGATTAACAGCGTCGTAGTCGGCCACCGCGGTGAGGATCGCAATCCGGCCCCATTCGGTGCACTCGTTGAGCGCCGCCAGCAGTTTTGTGAGCGTGTCGGAAGTGATCACAAAGCAGTTGGTTTCCGGGGCCGCATGCTGGATCTCTGCCAGCGCAGAAACGGTATTGGCAACCACCATGGGATTAGCGTCATCCATCAACGCCTGGAGCTCGGTCACAAAGCCCTCTTCAATGGCCAGCGCCGGATTCAAATCAAACAGCTTGGCCACGCAAATCGCCGCCGTTTTGCGCACATACGGATTCTCATCCTTGAGCGTGCGCTGCAGCGGAATGTGCATATAGTCCACCATCTTATCGACCCGAATACAGCCCATGGTCCGAATGGCCAGCGCACGTACTAGCGGATTGGGGTCCTCGGTGTCCTGGACAAACGTGTTGACGGCAAGAATACAAAGCTCCGGGTGGGTTTTTGCATAGTTCATCAGGTACAGATAAACCAGCTTCTTCTGGTCCAGGTCGTGAGTGGCCAGGTTCTTGAGAATGTCCGGGAAAAGACCCGACACGTCCTTGCCGAGCGTCATGGCCTGGATGGTGCGCTCAATGGCGTCTTTGCGCTCGTGAGCGTACTGCGACACCAAGCCCTTGCGCAGCTCCGACGTCTCGCCCTTCGGGGCGGTCCTAAACAGGTCGCGAATCCGCCGTTCCAATGACATGATGACAAAGTGCTGTCTGGCGGCTACTTCACTATATGACTACTTGCACGTTTGCGACTGACTACTTGAAAGTTCACTGACTGGGATGGATGGAAAGGTAATTGCGGTGTATGCATAACTGTTGCCCTATTTAACTGTTGGGTTTAGCTCATTGTTTGGATAGTAGACACGTAGCACCTCTTTACTAGCGGTATTATAGCGTCCATTACTTCTACTATTACCTACCACTACCATCACCAGAGATATCCACCGTAAACCATTTAACCTTAACATCAACCGCCATCTTCTACCATTACATCTACCGCAATCCACCATCCCAGCTACATGTAGTGCCAAGCCACACTACTGCTTCATCAGCATATGGGTATCCCCTTTTTAACCGGCAAAGTGAGGCGAAAACTAGTTCGCAGGACCCGCAATGGCTACGCGGAGGGCGTTTTCTTTATTGACGGCTACAATCTCGCCCTTTGCCGCTGTGCCGATCCTATCCCTAATTTGGGACCTGCAGGGTCCATGCGAGTGCAGCTAAAGCATCAATTGAGTCTGATCCTGGCTCTGAAGCCCTCTAGCATCAACTTTTATATCATCGCATACATCCCTAAAAGCAAGCATGTGGCCCTCGAACGCCGCCAAAAGGATTTGGACACAAAAACCTTTCAGTCCAGCCGAGCGGTCGGTGAGCTGATTCTCGAGGTAGTCCAAAAGAACTTTCCCGAGATCAATACCATTCTGACCGGCATGGAAGCAGAGGATGTGATGATCCACGACATCCAAGACTCATTGAACCAAAACGAAAGCCACCGCTGCTTTATTTTCAGCAACGATTCCGACTTCTTCACTTACAGACTCAGCCACAGCGACCGCATATTCATTGTGCCCTCTTACAACGGCTGGCTCGAGGGCCCCGTTGTCGGCAGCTACAAGCTCTCGGATCTACGCAATTTACCTGCCGTAATTGAGCATGCCCAGATGCCTGACCCGCTCAGCGGCAAGACGGTTAGAAACCCGAAAATCATGTGCCTGCAAAGCCTCAGCTTTGAAAACTCGCTACTGGCAGGCCATGCCTATGTGCTACAGACTGTTCTACCCGTGGTAGGTACGATTGCTCCCTACAAGGCAGCCGAAAAGTTCCGCCATGCTGCTTTTTGCCATATGATGGATAAGATCCAGTTTGCTGGCGACGTCGAAGAATATACCCAGGTCGGCGCTTCTTACCGGTCCCAAGTGCTCTCGAGGCTGCCTTCCTCTGAAACTGAGGCTGTGGGTTTCGCTCTTCAAAACGAAACCACAATCAAGCTCATGCGGGGCTGCTTGCAACCGTTTGTTACACAGCCGGAAGCAGACGCGGCTATCAAGTATGTCGAAGCCCTTTTGACCAATGAGGAAGTTAGGAATACTCGCGACGTGGATGAAGGTACCAACAAAATTGCCGTCTACCTGCTTGCTATTTGCATATCTATGGTGTTTGCCGGTGAAGTGTTTGAGTGTAACGTGAACGAGTTTCGTGATCTCATCTACAAAATCGAGCCCCGAGAACTACAATTATTTATCTCATAGTCATTTTATATATTATTCGAGCTGTTTCAAACTTAATGAGACGTGTGTATGTATTTTTGCCGGCGCGACTGCGCCTACTTGTCGTCGTGCCGCGACAGGGTATATGTAACACAGCAGGAGCGGATCACTCTAGCTAGGCCCGAGGATCCTGAAAAAGCGTGCTGGGTGATGTACCAGTCAAACTGAATGTTCTAAATAAATAAGCGTCTAGAACCACGGCTCACGCGGCCACGGGCTCGGCCTGGGCAGGCAGATTGGCCGACGACGGCGGCGACGACAGCGACATGCCCTCGGTGGCCGCCTCGCAGCAGCGAATGCTGCGCCCCCATTCCGAGTTGAGCACCTGCTTGCCGGTGATGCGGCGCGAGGGCACGGGGTCCAGGATCGAGTAGATGACGTAGACGCACTTGCTAGGTGCGAGCTTTTCTATCGGGCCGTAGCCCTCGTCCTTTTTGCGGTCCAGCAGATACTTTTGGTAGAACGAGTCCTCGTCGCCCACGGCGGTGCGCCACAGATACGAGCCCGTGCGCATGACCATGTAGATGATGCCCACGGCCCAGATATCCACGGGCCGGGGATCAAACGGCTTTTCCTTGAACTCTTCGGGCGCAATATAGGGTCCCGAGCCACACACGCCGCTGGAGAGATGGATGCTCTTTTCCCAGGCCATGCGGAAGCACTCGCCGTTGCCGAAATCAGAGATTTTCACGCACCCGTTGGACGTCAGGAGAATGTTTTCCGGCTTGAGATCGCAGTGGGCCACGCCCATCGAGTGCATGTACACCACGCCGCGCATGATCTGCTTGAAGAAGCAGTCGGCCTCGCCTTCGGTGAGCCCGCCGCCCGAACTGAGAATCAGCGTGTAAAGATCGCCGCCAGGACAAAACTCCATGATCTGACAGTAGCCGCCGTGCGGGTCCTTCATCAGGTCCAGAGTGGTGATGATGTTGGGGTGCCGCAGCTGCGACGACAAGCAGAACTCAGACATGAGCCGGTCGTGGAACGACGTCTCGGACTCGGACGTGCGCTTGCGGAACTCCTTGACGGCGAAAAGCTGCTCGCGACCCGCGCTGTCGGTCTTGTGGGATATTCTCACCACGCCGTACGAGCCCTTGCCAATGACCTCCTGGCATTTGCCGTACTTTTGGATCAGCGACTGCTTGTCTGAATCCGACACCATTACGCCGTTTTTGGTGGAAGGAACGATCCCGGTGGTCTGGCCGTTTGCAAGGTCGCTTTTTTTCACTTGCATCGACGAGCCGTTGACGTTGCCAACCTCGAGCTCGCCCTTTTCGACCTTTTTGACCAGCCCCGACATCAGACTCAGCTGCTCGGCATGCTGCACGATCTCGTGCACCGCCGACACGGCGTTATCGCCCACAATGTGGCTCGGGCCCATGATGTCCCGCAGCATGCGCGTGAGCTTCTCCTGGCGGCGGGTGTTTTTGAGCCGGTGCACGTGCGAGCCGTCCTCAAACACCTCGAACCGGCCGCCGGCCACGCACACGGTGGCCGCGCGCTTGGCCACTGAGCCGGTACGGCTCACGTTGGTCGACGACACCGGCGACGCCGAGTGGCCCACCACGTTCAGCAGCGTGCGCGACGCATGCGAGTCGGCCCGCGTGCGCGAGCTGCTGTTGCTGCCCAGCGACAGCGGCTGTACTGCCGCCGCCAGCTGGGCCGAGGCGCCATCGCCGCCCGTCCCCTGCGACGTTGGGCTCGATGCCGGCTGAGGCACTGCCAGGGCGCCCCCGGAGGCCGGTTTCACCGCATCGGAATTGTGGCGAGAACCAAAAAGACTGGAAATCCGACCCATGGAGTGGTGTTTGATGAAGCTAAAAAGGGGGGTGGGGAGGGAGACTGGGGAAAGGAAACAATAAAGTGTGGGGAGTGGGAAACGTGCTGCTGACCGCTTTTGGAACCTAAATGCGATGGGAGGGGGGTACCGCTTACCAAACCGGCCAGGAATTCTAGGGCACAGGGCGGAGCCTGCACAGATAACCTGATATCGGGAGCCAATCGGGCCGGGGATCGCAGATCGGTATGCGAAGGGGAGGGTTGACATGGATAAACAGTTCGATCGCGAGAAAATACGAGTAAATACGAGTAAATAATAGTAACAGAGCAGTAAAGTTAACAGTTGTGGAGGAACCGGACTGCAGATTAAGAATTATGTGCGCGTTTCATAGCAGCCGGCATCTGTAACATTAGTTTGTGCATCATGCAGATAAAACAGGCTCGCCAGTTGGTTCGCCGGTTGGTTCGACGGGTCGACTCAGTGCTCAGCGAGTGATGCTAGCAGTGGAGGTGATGGAGTGACGGCCAAGCCCTGCGAACAGGCAAGTCAAGCTCGTGAAAGGATCACGAAGGGCTCAAGCCCGGTGGAAAGGACGGCCAAGAGGCGTTGCCGAGCGGGATTCACCTCGCTGCAGCTGCGCAAGCTCAATGGCCTCCTCCTCGTCGTACAGCGTGGGGTTGCCAAAATCAATGGATTTGCGGATCTTGGCCGGGGCAACAAACCCGTACTCCACATGGTCGTAGGACCAACGGCCAAACTTGCTGGGGTCTTTGTGGGGAAGAATCGTGTTGGAACACAAATAAAAAACGACAATCGACAGAACAGCACCGCCAATCAGATCAACAAAATAGTGGTGCGTCAGGTACATTGTCGCCCACCAGATCCACATGACATACACGGCAAACACCGGGGCAAAGGCAGGGAACAAATAGGCCATAAAGCACGCCTCCATCACCGCCGAGCCGCTATGCAGCGACGGGAACGCTCCAAATACCTGCGGCGAGCCCTCAAACCCGGCAGAGTACATGTTGAAGCCCAGTAGCTGGTCGATGCGCGCCAATCCGCCCGCAGAGCCCGCCATGCCGTAGTTGGCCTTTTGCAGACCATACAGCATCTGGTACCACGGCGGCGCATTCGGAAACAAGATCTGGATTAACACACCAACCAAGTTCATGTAGCCAAACGCAAACATAAACACCCGCAGCAGCGTTGGCGGGCCAAACAAAAAGCACAGCAGCGAAACAACCACTGGCGCGCCGAAATGAATCAGACCGTAAGGGAGCCATGCCAGCACATCCATGATGGCATTGGTTTTCGACGCCAACACCGCGCTGAGATTTCCACCGTAAAAAATCGTCTCCAACCCAGGCAGAACCCGTACGAAAATCGACGGCCGCCATGCCGGCGGAATATACCGGCAGCTATAAAACAGAATCAGCCACGTGCCAGTGGGCATGAAATTCAGCCAAAACTGCGACAGCGCAGGCACCGTCACCAAATAGATCAACACCAGCGCGATGAGAAACCGCAAAAACGCCGACGGTGCCTCGCAGATGATGAAACAGAAAATCAGAATCGGCAATATCACCACATATTGCAAGTCGCGCTTGCGCCAGCGATGCATTTTGAACCGCCGGATGCCCTCGGGAAACGAAAACGAGCGCTCCAATGCGTATGCAGCGTTTCCGGGTGGCGCGTCGGCAAGAAATGCGGCCTTAATCCTCGCGAGGATGGCCATTTTGAATGATGCACAAAGTGGGTTTTTTTATGTTTTTTTTTTTTGGCGGGCTGCAGACACTGCTGTTTTGCTCAAGGTCGAGAAATATTTATCAGATCCAAGGGACTTATCCTATTAATGCTCCCACCTTTCCCAAGGAGAGGGAAAAAAAAACATCCTAGCTAAGCCGAGAATTCTGGATGACTCAGAATCGTCATATCCTGACGCCGCTCCGGCAGATGGGCGGCCGATCACCCGGAACCTATTGGGCATCTGCCCTTACCCTGCAAAACCCAGGGAGTCCTCCTGTAAACAAACTTTAGCGAGGTCGGGGTTTATCCCTCAAAAGGATAAAGTCTACTAACCTTAAACCTATAAATAGCATTCATAATATTTGCTGGTGTCCACAATTGCTATCTACTATTGCTATACATAGCTGATCCACTGCCGACATCCACTGCTCACACCCATTACTTTCTGATGCCACCTGCAGGGTTGGTCTGGCCAGGGCCATTGGGGGCGGCCAGGTGATGTCGCTTAGGATCACGCACAAATATGACCACCCTGCAGCTGGGCGAACACATATCCTTGCCGAATAAAGTTAGGTCGCGATCTTTGACTGTGCAGGGAAAAGCTTGCTCTCAAAGCGTTAAACATGGGTGCGCATATATAACTTGTCCACAGCCGATTAGTCTCTGTGTGAAACAAAGGTCCTAGGTCAGGTTCCCCGCCCATCCCTCTTAGAGCATATATCAGCACTTCAATGGTATCTAATACGGATAGATTGCCTTGCGAAATCTGTTTGGCGGAGCCTGCGAGCCCGAATAGCTCGCCCGATGGCGTCTCAAATGCAGGCTCAGGGGCGAACTCAACATGCACCAGTCCTCTCCCACAAACCGGGTCCCCTTGCCAAAACAGCAGAGACGCGGGGTGCGGGTTGCCAGCAGGAAGCTCTCTCCGCCGCTCAAAGTCGCTTCCTATCCTCTACGAGCCTCGCCTGTCGTTTGCTGATGGGCATATGGACCATAACTGCCAGGCCGTGAGCCCTGCGCTAATTATCGAACTGGCGATCGTCCAAGAATTCTCAATCTCTTGGGAACTCGAGCCTTTTGAACTTAGCCATATCTGCGCATTAGCCCCCACTCTGCCCACTTGCGCACTTGGCCATGCCATGTCGGATACCCACAATCACCAAAAAATATCGGTGCTTCCGCTTGGTATGCCCTATATGTGTGGGTGGTCATCTTTTGGCCTCGTTTTCACCACCCCGTTCTTTTCGATAGTCCCCTATCTGTTTCCAAAGGCTCCGCACCAGCTTTTCGAGCTGGCAGAGCTTAGAATGGGGGCCGTGGCTGCTAATCCTGTGATTCGACACAATATTGCCATGAACGAAAAGCTGCAGCTGGTGCCTTCGCCGGCTTCTCCAACTCACGACCTGGCTCGCTACTGGGCACAGATCGAGCAGGAATGCACAGAGCTAATGGTTCATTCGTTTGTAACCGTGTTACCGGCGCTCGTGCCGCTGGTGATGGCCTGCGGGCGTCTCGTCCTCAAGCTTATACCCCAATCGCGCCATGCAGAAACAAGGTATCTCTTTGCTCCTCAGCAGGCTTTGGGCCCTAATGTCGATAAGCTCTATGAGCTCACAGCATTTGTATGCCAGTCGCTTCGTGACAGCTGCGCGCCTATTCGCGATAGCTGGGTAAAAGCAATGAAGATCGAATTCGAGGCCGGGTTCGACGAGCATGACCCCCAGCGGTTTGTGCGAGGTCTCAAGATTTTTGTCGCGCTGGTCAATGTTATGAACTTGGATATGATCAACTACCAGCTCCGCCTTCATCGCAGAAAGCTCGTGAATGGTCTGGTCCATGTGGAACGCCAATACTTTAAAGAGCAACAAGCCTTTGATAAGAGCCTAATAAAAGAAGTCACGCTGTGGCTAACCAGCGTACCTGAAGATACCGAGCTCTCTTCAGCGCTCATAGCGGTTGAGCAGCGATACAGTAACGTCTTGTCGAAGCTGGTGGTGGGGTTCCTGACGAGCATACGAAGCAGGGCTCCCACGTTGCCGAGAACGTTTTCCCTCGACCAAGAGCGAGTCCAGCAACTTCAGTTTCTATTGATGGAACTGGTCAAACAAATGAGGCGCGGCGGAGCGCCAGAAAACGACTACGACAATCTGGTGGCCCAATGGGCGCAGGGGTTCTCGTTGCACGACTCGAATATTTATCTTTTATTGGAGACTAAAATTGTGGATCTACTGGTAGAGAAAGCCCAGGACCCATTGCTTTGGAAATCCAAGGTCAACCCGTGGACAAAGCCCAGCCAGGACACCGAACAACGGCCAACCGTTGACGACTGTGCGGCAAAAGTCGTATGCCTGCTCCGACTACACTGGAATTCTGCCTCGTTTATATATATTGCTGCCGATAGCCAAAGAAACCCGTCGGAATAGCGGTGGCTTGAGTAGCGGCTTTTCTATCTTCAAGACCCCATCTCTGGTACCCCCTTTTCAATCGAGACCACCTATCGAGATGATCTTATGCGTGCGATGGAAGATGCCTAATAGTTCCACCAAAGCAATGGAATGTTCAGACCGCCTGAATTGGGTGGCAGGCCCCGAAAAAAAGCATAAATCTACCACTGCAATCGGAAAAAAGCGGCGGTAAACCCCCACGAGCACGTTCGTGGGGTTTACTGCAAGGCAACCACCAAGATGCTGCAGGGGTCGTGTCTGGGTTAGGGTTGTATTCTTATCTCTAACGGCGCTTATCTTCGGGGTCCAAAATGGCCGTAGCAGGGATAAGACAACAGTTGGAGATATATACGATAAAGGATCAAATAAAAGAGCTTAGAAGCAGAGCGCATAGGGCGCTCTTAGGACAGCAGCAAAGTAGAATGTCTAGCACACTACTCCTCGTCCTCGTCAAAGACATCGCCATGGCGGCTGGTGCTGTCGAGCACGCCAGGGCGAGTCACCGACATAGAATTGGAGCGGCGCCGGGCATTGGAGAAGTTGAATTGGCCGCTTTGCTCGATGTCGTCAATGTCGTCGAACTCGCTGCCCCAATTGTGACGACCAGCGCCATTCTTCTTGACTTTGTTTGGATCTTCATTAAAGAATCCATTCTTCGAGAAGTACTTGGGGGTGGGTTCTCCCGAGGAGCTAGAGCGACGAGTGCGAGACATCGTTAAAGTGGATCACGGTGACGAATTGAGCGGGGAGTGAGGAAAACAAAGGTGGGATACTCTCTTGGGTGGGGGGTAGATGAGTCTTATATACACTTTTGTATTGGGTATATGCAGGGTTCACGGGGCCAGCACATCGGGCCATTGCGGCATACAGATCAAAACCAGCACTTGACGCCGGACAAAAGGGCCAATTGAGCAACTGAGGTTGGTTATTCTCGAAGAACTAAGTAAGTACCGTGTAGTGTCCATCTGGGCCGCAGCCAGGCGCCCAGAAAGGGGCTCCCCGGCTGAGCCGAGTCAGACGACCACACGTGACCCTTGACGTCATTGGCTCTCGCAAGCCCAGCGGGCCGCTGCATGATTGTGGACAAGACTTCGCTGGCATCTTGGGGAACTGGCTTGGGGTTGACTGCATTGCAGAACATGCGATCATTGTAAAGCCTGCCGTAAATTATAAGTACAGCTGAAGCTTTTGTCTACTCTGAGTCTTGTCGAGAATTGGCCTCTCGACTTGACCTCCAGACTTGGCAAAAGACCTCGATGCTCAAACAAGGCATGTGGTTGCACAATCCGGGGATCCCGTGACTAACCTCGGTGCTTTATGTGACTAAGCGAGAGCAGTAAAGTAGATATTGCTAGTAAGCAGGGTCTATATGATCTGTCATCGCGCCTGCCCGACGTGACTCACTCGATGCCAAGCCGCTGACCAAGGGCATCTGCCCCTACAAGCTGTATGATTTCTAATAGCTGCATGAGATATGGAAAAAAATATAAGATGGAGGCTTTTGTCAGCCCGGACGACCGAAATTGACTTTTTTGACGAAAACCTCTTAGACTCAAGAAACTCAACTCGTTTGCAAACGAACTTACAAAAAGCACCCATACGCTCTGATCTGAAAAAACATATTCACGGATTGTATGACTGTGGACAAGAAAGCGTTGATTGTGGTTACGGCAGAGCTGGTCAAGGATCCCGCTGCAGTGGCTACGTTGGTGGCTGAGGCAAAGGGCTACGAGGCTCACCAGCAGCTTGTAGAGCGGCTGCAAGAGTCGGCAGTGTCTCTGCCTGCCAATAAGTTTGACTTTGTGCGGCTTGCAGGCACGCCTGGCTCGAGTGTTCAATTGGGCAACCAGGCCGCCGAAGCTCTGTATTCCACCATGAAGCCCGGGGCTGTGCTGTCTGGCCCTGTGGAGAATCCCACATCCTTAATTATTAGCGGATTTGTTCGCCAGGAGACCGACGGTGAGGTTCAATGGACAAAAGCCAATGGCAATGCTGCCAAGTCGCTTCCTTTGCGGAGAGGCGGCGCATCGAGCGGCACATCCAATGCCTTCAAGTTCAAGCGGGCGGCTCCGGCAGCTCCGACGGCCCCGCTTGCACATCTCAACGATGATCTGCCGCCGCTGGACTCGCCCAATGGCTCGCAGACCGACGACATGGTCGACGAGGATCTGCTTGTATCGGCGGCTGGTCCGGCCATGAAAATCGTGCCCACCTGCGAGCCCGGCGCCCGCAAGCGCCGCAGAGCATGCAAGGACTGCACGTGCGGTCTCAAGGAACTCGAGGAGACGCAGGATGCGGAAAAGCGAGAGCGCCAGGCAGTGGTGCTGGACGCCGGCGACATGGCCGAGATTGACTTCACCGTGCCGGGCAAAGCCGTTGATGGCTGTGGCTCGTGTGCACTCGGCGATGCTTTCCGGTGCGACGGATGTCCTTACCTGGGACTGCCGCCGTTCAAGCCGGGCGAGGTAGTTAGCATCGATCAGTTTGGCGACGACTTTTAGCCAACTCGAATATTTATACTTAATACTAGTTTGGACTGACAGAATTCTTCTTGTTGAACTCACTGGGGCTCACTAGAGCTAATTGATTCACTCGCTCATTCACTAACTCATTCACTAACTCATTCACCTCTGAGTTGCACCCAGGTCACTAATCATGCTAAGGATTGCAAGGACGGTGGTGCCCCGGCCCTTTGTACGGACCATCAACTATTATAGTCTTTTCCCTAAAACTTTCCCCGATGGTGCTCCTCCAAAGAGCCCTTTCCAGGTGAATACTCGCGAGCTGCGCAGCGAGTACCTAAGAAAGCAACAGCAGGCTCATCCGGACGTTGCCCACGACGGAGGTGCCGATAGCGCAATGCTAGGCACAGCGTACCGAGCGCTCTGCGATCCTCTCAAACGGGCCGAACACATTCTGAGTCTGCACGGAATCGATGGATTGTCGGAAGGAGTGACGCTGCAGGATGAGGATTTGCTCATGGAGATCATGATGCTTCGAGAACAGGCGGCCGAGGCCGAGGACCCGGCTGAACGGGCTCGACTCGCAGAGGTGAACAACGACCGCATTTCCAAGACGATCACCTCAATTGAAGCAGCCGTGGCAAAGCAGGACTGGGAGGCGGCCCAAAAAGCAACAATTGAGCTATCGTACTGGAACAAGCTCAAGGATGCGCTCGAGCAAGACCCTTAGAATATCTAAAGTCTATTGCTGCCTACTTCTGCTTCATGTCTGCTTTCTGCTGTTAACTGGCTTTGCTTTCGGCTCTTGGTAAAGTCCTAATGGCTCCCTAGAACCAGGAATACTTCCCGGCACAGGCCCAGGTCGCTTTGGCAATGTACATCGGTAGTGAGCTCTTACGAGTAATAGAAGAATGCTCGATTCCAGCGCTAGTTAGGGCCGCCGAGAATTCTGCGGGGTCGGCCAATGTATCCTGGTAAACCTCGAGCTTGTAGCCGTAGGTCTTTGCGTCCTCTAAAGCCGCCGCATACAGCTTCACAAGCTCCTCAGAGCAGCCGTCAATGGCCAGAATGTACATAGCCTTGTCAACAAAGCTAGGGGCCCAGATCGCCCAGCCGGTGCCGGTAGTGGCTCCGTAACTGATAGGCTCGCCTAGGCCCAAAGTCTCGGCTGTAAACGTCGCTCGACGGAAATACTCGGCGTATTTGCCCTTTGTAGGCAGATAAGCAAAGTAAGGCTTGCCGTTGGCCTTGTACAATGCATCAACTGTGTCTTTGACCTGCTGGGCGTGTTTTTCCACCAACGCAAACGCACCGTCTTGGTCAAGACGGCTAACATCCGCTGGAGCACCAACCGACTGAACAGGGGCAATCAACGAGTTACAATTGGCAAACCGGTAATCGAACCGTTCATAAAAATTGCCCACATCTGACCATAGAGTGACCGGTCCCTGGCGACGGAGATCGCTGGACACCGACGTCATCAGCTCGCCAGCATAGCCTTTCCCCCGGAACTGCGACGGCGTGAAAACACTGGCAACAACATTCTGCGACTCAATTGAGCCCGCATCGTCGCTTTTTTTTACATATGCGGGTGTACGCAGGCTCTCACATGAAGATACTTGGTTGTTGTCCTTTAGAAGCATCCAGGTACGCAGAAGCAGACCATTGGCAGAAAGAATGGCCTGTAGTTGATCTTCCCGGTCCAGGAACTGATCCAGAGTCAAATCGCCTTTCCATTCCTCGGCACTGGCTGTGCGAGCTGTTTTAATGTCTTTTGGAGCCGAAGCCTCGAGGAACTGCGTAAACATGAATAATCTATGCCCTGTCCTCGAAAGTCTCGAAAATGGCAAGATTGAGTTTAAGGGCAAAAATTTGTCTAGTCTAGTTTTATGTCGCGAAGTCTCTACCCCATGTAGTAGCATTTACAATCAGAACCAGGCATACTTTCCTGCGCAGGCCCAGTGACGGTCACCACTGTACATGGCAAGCGACTTTTTGCGAGAAGCGATAGCAAACTCGATGCCTGCCGAGGTCAGAGCGGCTGCAAATGCGGCCGGGTCAGCAAACGAATCTTCGTAGACCACAAGCTTGAGGCCATAGTTCCGGGCTTCCTCAAGGCCAGCCTTGAACAGAGCTAGCTGGTCCTCAATAGACCCGTCAATGCCAAGGATGTAAAGGGCATTGTCCACATAGCTAGGCGACCAAACTGCCCAGCCAGTAGAAGTGGTTGCTCCATAGCTTGTGGGCTGCTTGAAGCCCAGTTTCTCGGCAGTAAAGGTGGCCCGGAAAAATAGTTGAGCATACAAGCCTTTTGTGGGCAGAATGGCAAAATAAGACTTGCCATTGGCTTTGCACAATGCATCCACGGTGTCCTTGACCAGCTGAATATGCTTGTCGAGCAACGCATACGCACCTTTCTGGTCAATTGTTGTAACAGTTGTGTCGGACGTGACCGACTTGGCCGACTCTGCGGACGGCACAGATACCAGAGAGTTAGAATTGGCAAAGTGAAAGCCTACTCGTCCGTAGTAGTTACCAACATCCGACCACAAAGTCAATGGGCCCTCTGAATGCAACTCCTTGGTTATAGACGAGATCATTTCTCGGGCATACCCCTTTCCTCGGAACTGCTGAGGAGTGCATACATTGGCAAAGATGTTCTGAGTACCAGTATAGCTTCCCTTCGAGTCCTTGAAATAGGCAGGCACCCGCAGTGTTTCGCATGCCGCAACCCTTTGTCCATCGTCCTGCAGCATCCAAGTTCTCAACAGGCCATCCGAATTGACAATTGCTGTCATTTCTTTCTCTCGCTGAAGGTACTGGTCGAGGGTGAGGTCGCCCTGCCATTCCTCGGCGCTGACAGTCCGAATTCCCTTGATATCCTCGGTTGATGTAGCTTGCTGAAGTTGAGGTGCCATACTATAAGATCGATACTATTTCCTAGTTAGGCAATCGTCTATTTATGCTGCTGATGCTTGGCATCGCCGCACGGTGAGTCACCAGTCCGTTTATGGCTAACTGAAGCGAAATCTCTCTGCAGGGATAGTGTGTTATCTAGACTCAGTGAGGTCGAGCCATTTCAAGGTCAGGGCCTCAAGGTCAAAGCCTAGTCAGTCTCTACTCAGTCTTTATTCAGAGCCCAGTCAGTCACTAGTCAGTCTCCAGCCTCTTGTCAGTCTCTAGTCAGTCTCTAGGTATTAACTATTTGTTCATGCTGAAACTTTTGGACTAACCCTCCAGCATCGTATCGTCCTCAACCGCTCCTTCTTCTTCTTCTTCACCAGCCTGGCCAGGCGCCATCCGCAGCCACTTCATGCGAGGACCCGCCCGCGAGCACTCGGCAATGTTGAAGCCAAAACACTTTAGTTGGTACGGTGCCGACTGCAGACGCAGCTCGCGGCACTCTATCTCGATGCGCGGGTACTGTTCCAGAAACATGCCGGCAAACGTGGAGCCGAAAAACGCTCCGTCAATATTTAGAAACCGCGAGTTGGACGGCATGTATATGTCGCGGCAGCAGGGGCAAAATAGCCGTACCGTCTCGAATCCAGGCATATCCTGGCGGCCAATTGGCAGCACCGCCGTGTTGTGGCACTTATACCTTGGGCAGGTGCCAAAGTCGCGGTTATCGTACTTTTTAGCCATCGCCTGCAACCCTTGTCGCGTGGTGATGTAGCGGGCGTGGATCAGCCCGTAAAGAAGCTCACCGCTATCGTCAATGCTCGAAATGTCCGGCAGCGGCACCGGCGTCTCGGGCTCGAGGTCCAGAATCAGCTCCAACGCCTCCTTGTAGCGCGGCACCAGCGCACTGAGCGCGCACAGGTTAAAGTCGTCTTCTATAAACGACTCAGACACCTCGCAGAAATATTGGTGACTGACCATGTCACAGAACTGCTTGACCCACGTCTCGCCCAGCGAGCTGGACGTGTGGTACCCGGACTCGTCCTCGTCGGCCATGGGTGACAAATTCTTTTTTGTTCGCTGCTGTCTCAGCTGGGGCTTGGTGGGTGCTTTGGATCTGTCACCATGGGATCTGGAGGCTGGCTCTGTCAGGTAGTATCTGTCAGGCGGGCTCAGTCACTGTCAGCTTCCATAACTATGCTGCTGGTGGCCCTGGTGATTCTCGCCATTTGGACCCGTGCGGTGGCCATGGTCTCTACAGATACCGTTTCCAAAAAATTGTGGCATATCTATACTCAGGTGGCTCCAAGCGAGCAGGTGCGGCGGCTGCGAACCGTGCGCACTAAGCTTAATGCCGTGCGCACCGAACGCTCCAATGTCTCTTCCAAAGACGAATTTGCCCGCTGGGCCCGGCTGGACCGAGAGCACCAGAAACTCAAGAAAGAGCTCGAGGGCCTCAATGCGGCCGTGGGCGGCTCCCGCCTCAAACTCAGCTCGCTGGTCCGCGTCCTGCGCTGGCTGCTCACCACCGGCGTCAAGCTGTTTGTGCTCTACAAATTCTCCCGCACCCCGGTCATCTGGCTACCGCCCCGCGTTTTGCCGTACCCGGTCGAGTGGATGCTGTCGCTGCCAAGGGCGCCGCTGGGCTCAATCTCTGCCTCGGTATGGCTGACCATCTGCGACCATGCATGGGAAGCGGTTGCCGGCCTGATTATTGCCGTGGCGCAGTTCAGGACTGCTTTGCCGCGTGAAGCAAAGCCTGACGTGCGGGCCGACGCGCGGGAAAAAGCAACAACCAACTAACAACTAGCTAGCTTTGAGACTGTACAGGATCATGCACGTTGCCCTGGCCAGGGGATTATGGTGCATGCCCACTATTTAGCATACCTTATGGGCCTTCCATATCTCCACATTCTGGCATAATGGTAAACTTTTGGATCAAATTCGCATTTACAAACTGCTTGGGCTCGTACCTTCTGTTGCAACGCGTGGCCGGGCTGTGGCCGTCTGCGCCGGGACGGGTCCTTATCGGCGTCATCACGGGGCTTCTATTTGCAACATCGTTTGCCGGCAAAATGGTGTACAATGTTGAGTGCCAACGTATGAATGCACCAGGGAAGGATGCGCCAGCGAAGGACCCGTGGCCCCAGGCAAACGCCAGCCTATCTGTGATCTATGCCCAGTCTCTGGTGGTTGCTTTGTACTGGCTAGAACTACCGCTTCTTGATCACCTACACCGTCTCCATTCTACTGAATCCACTGCTGTTCATAGCATGATCATGCTTGCTGCATCTTTCTGGGCAGGACCATTTGGCTCCTTGCCGTTGCGATCCCGGCCCAAGCACGCCTGGGATAATGTCTAGTGTAGTATCTGATAGCATTTCAATATTTAGTTTGCTTGTGTCTGTCTAAATGCTACTCGCGTCTGATAATGTGTGTATCAAAATAGTATATTACTCGGGTCTGATGTCAAAATGGTAATAGTTACACTTTACTTGTGTCTGATAATGTCAAAATAGTAATGTTACACTTTACTGGTAGTGTGAGTCTGGAGTCAGTAGAGGCAGCCAGTAAAGGTCGAGACAGTCGGCAGAGGCACTCGAGGCTACTCGAGCATGCGGTGCTTGACCCCCCATGCAACAACGTCAATGGCTGACCGAATGTGCTTGAACAGCCGCCGCTTGGACGGATTCAGTTCCTGCTCGATCTGTCCCAGCCGCCGCCGCTCGCGGTCGCCTCGGAACTTGGCCGTCTTGTCCAGGTGCTCGTTGAGCTGCCGCACCAGATAGTACAGCCACAGCACGTTTGTGCGTGGCTCAAACGCGCCCCATTCGGGCTCCTGCTTGTCGACTGACCGTTCCAGCAGCAGCCGCTGCGTGCAGCGGTGGATCTCGTGCTGCAGCCCGCCCTTGTCGGCAAAGAACTTGGGATGGTCCAGCCGCGTGTAGAGGGGCCGCTCGGGATTGTCGTCAGGGGTGACCCGCGCCAGCATCAGGTCGATCATCGTGGCCTTAGGGCCGGCCGGCGTGCGTTGTACCAGCAGGTTGCCGACATGCAGGTCGCGGTGCTCAAACTGACACAGCCGCTCAGCCTTGGCCAGCTGCTTGGCTATCTGCCAGAAAATCACCACCGCATCGAACGTCGACTGCATTTCAAAGTCCGGCAGCGGCGTGCCGGCGTTTTCCATTGCCTGCACAAAGTAGAGCTGGCCAGCATCATAGCTGGCGGGCCGCTTGTTGCGCGTGACGTGCTCGCCGGCATACGCATCCCACGCCTCTACCATGCTCGGGCAATAGGGACCCTGAGCCACATAGGCAGCAACAACGTGGACAAAACCATCGAGGCCAGTCACGGCCTTGCCAATAGCCATTTCCTGGATCAGTTCGTGAGCCACGGGCTGGTTAAGGCCCCCAAACGGAATCACCTTGTACACCACCGCATTGCTGGTATAAAGCTCGCACTGCGGGGCCTCTGCGAACTTTGTGAACCGGCCCAGGCGTTGGTCCAAAGTGTGCATATCCAAAACGTTCTTATCCGAGCAATAGCTCAGCAGCTCGCCCTGTTTCTGCTGCTGGAACGCCTCGTCGGGCACGCCCTCAGTGAACGAGCTGTCGAGGGTCGGGGTCAGCGACAGCAGCGATGGCGAGGCCTTGAGCTTGTTCTGCAGCCGGTCGCGGGTACTTTCCGACGGCGTGGGCAGCGAAATCATATTGCGGTTGACCTTGGCGGGGGGCTCCTTCTCGTTAGCGAGGCGGAACAGACTGTTGGACGATGACAGCGACGCAATCGACCGCCGGAACCCGCTCATGCGGCTTGTTTGATCGCGCGAGCCGTCACGGGGATCGCGCGCATCGCGCGTGTCGCGCGGGTCTCTGCGGAGCCCCAGGAACGAGCGGCGAGTCGTCACGCGCTGGATCGACGCCCCCGAGTCCTGCGACCCGGCCGAGGGCCGACTGGGCGTAGACCCCGAGATGGTTGCCGACGAGACCCGCCGCGACAACTGACGGCCCAAGCCGGACCCCGAACCGGACCCCAAACCGGAGCCGAAACCGGAGCCGGGGCCCAGCGACACGCCAAGACCGTGCACATGCGACGACGACGTGGCGGGCAACGACGGCGTGGCGGCGTCGTGCGGCGCACTTTGCGGAGGCGTGGGCGGAGCAGCCGACTCCGAAACCGTTCTTGCGCTCAATGCGCGGTACGAGCGGCTGGCACTTAGGCGGCGCACCAATGTGGGCCCCACCGAGACCGGGCTCGACGGCGAGGCAGCCGGCGTTGCCGACGCGGGGTCGATATACACACCCATGCTGGACATGAGCGCCTGGCCGGGCGATGTGGGCGAGCGAGAGCCCAACGCAGGCGACAGAGTGGGCGATGCCGCGGTTTGAGAGCCGCTTCCAGCCGAGCTGAGGCGCGCCGACGACCGGCGAGACCCCAGCGGGCCTGTTTGCGGCTGCAGAGACGCAGCCGACAGTCGCACCGAACGGGTGGGCGGACGCGGGCCAGCCGACGACTGGCTGTAGTCGCTGTGAACGCTATGCGTGGAGATCCTTGAGCGTGCGCTCGCACGGTTATCGAGTTGGTTTGCTTGGTTGATGGTGGAAAGAGGCCTCACATCCTTTTGAGGCTTGCGGGCACCCCTTTTCTGGACATTAATCCCTGCCGACAGCGACAAACTGGCCAAACCAGCGTCCAAAACGTCTTCGGGGGTTTCTTCGTTTTCTTTATTGTGAATGGGCGCTTCCGAAGAAGCCCATTGCTCCTCTTGAGCCACGCGGCTCACTACTTGGACGGGAACTCGCGGGGCTCGCCGCTCTCCTACGGCCAAGTAGGGCATGGGTGGGAGAAAAACAACGCGTCGCGTGGATTAATGATTCTGAGACCGCCCGCATAATCCCCGTATTCTTCTGTTGTGGTTTCTGTTCTGTTTTCTATAGTTTTTCCGTTTTGTTTTTGTTGTGTTCTCTTTCTTTGTTTTCTATAGTTTTTGGTTCCAGTATAGTATAGCTACTCTAGTTAGTACAGTCAAGCTAGTCAGTCAAGCTAGTCAGTCTAGTCAGTCTAGCTAGTCAGTAATCAGCTAGTCCAATAGTCCAGTCTTCAACCACTAGTCGACTAAAAATAAATAGTTTTAACGGGCCAACAATCAACGGGCCAAAGGGGTCAAATGTGGCTCAAGCACCCTCAAGCAGCTTCGAAGCAAGTACCGGCCTCGCAGGGTCCCATGGACCATGAATTTGGTCCTTGTACTTCTGTAACGCCAGAAACAGTCCCGGGAAGCCGAGCAGAACGACTGCCTGTAGAATAATCCACAGCGACAGAACAACGCCACCAATGAGCGTCCCCACGGCCAAATCAGACGTCAACAGTAGCCCCGTAAACACCCCCCAGTACCCTCGAGGAGCATGCCGCCATAGCCAACGTGAAGCAGTTGGCAGCAACACATAAGTCTGGATGCTGAAGAGCATAAAGCAAAAGACGGCCTCGGCGGTAGCCAAGCGCGACGCCAGCACTATCGCCGCCGAAAGCGAGGTGTTGGTGTTGAGAATCAGGACATAGGACTTTTCGGGCAGCGGCCGCGACGAAAACGCCAAGTTCAACAAACACAGCCACGCCGAAATAAACCAAATACTGTCCGAAGACGTCGACATCGTCAAAGACGTGAAAACAGGCGTCAATGAAAGCACCGTAAACAGCATGATCAGCCCGGACTTGAGCGCAGCCACAATCTGGTCGGTATTGGCAACAACCATGGCGTATTGCCAGAAGATCGCCAGGTCCAAAGCAGAGCTTGCCAATGCAAATGCCTTTGGATTCCATCCCCGGCTATAAATGGCTAAAAACGCTCCGCCAAACACTACCGTCAAGGCAATATTACCCACAAAAATCGACGTCTCGCCAACAATGGTTAAGTACGAGTAATTCTGTAGCTTGGAATTGCGTTTCAGCTGCGACAGAAACGTGCTGTCCACATAATTATCCGGATTGTTCTGTCGCACCCATAACAGTTTTTTCCAGCCCATGATGAGGCGGTGTTTCTCTCGCAGTCAGCGTCACTCGAAGTCAGCTGGCGGCTAGTTTAGCACTCCCTCAGTGTAGCTTGGGAATTAGCGTCAGCTTGGCTATGGCAGTAGTGAGAACGGCAGTCAGCTAGCTAGCTAGGTCTGGGAACGGCAGTCAGCTGGGAACCATGGACGACTCTTCGGTTAATGATCTGAGCCTAGTGGCTTCACGGGTAACTAGCGCCGTGCCTAGTCAATTACATCCCTCAACATCAAGTTTCGACGATATCCCCCAAGGCAAACCGGAAATCACTACTCACGATGCATTGTGGGCCCAAATGGAGTCTTTACAAGACGACATCGAGCGGGCCCGAGCAGTGCACAAAAGCAGAGGCTTTGTGGACCCTGTTCATGCCGAAGCCCTCAATAAACTAAAGAAGACGCAGATCGATTTCGCTATGGCCATGTCTCGCGAGGAGTCGGGGCTTGGCTTGGACCACTACCGCGATGTCTGGCGGGAGTCTAATCCTGAGAAGCTACGCACCCGCTTGTTTGACGACCCTTACTTTGACAGCCTAGACGAGCAGGTCAAAAAGACGGCTGCGAATTTGGAGCAGGTTGCCAGTATGATGGACAACCGAGATGGACGCGATGGCCGTGATGGACAGCCGTGATGGCGAAGCTTAACATATTTATACTAACTTGAAATAGAATGGTCTCAGATGAGAGCTAGGAGATGATCAGCCAAACAAGCTAGAGAATGGTCTCAAACGGATCGTTGGACATCCCCCGCATCGACATAAAGTCGGTCTGCGGCTTGGCGTGCCGGAACGTGAATCCCACAAAGTCCCGCGACGAGAGGTTGCCCTTCTCGGCCATGCCCTCGACGTGCGCCTTCTTCTTCATCACCTCCTTGTACTTGGCCATGTCGGCCTCGTTGTCGAAGTCGTCAAAGTACCCTGCGTCGTCCTCGCCGTCCAGATCAGGAATAAACGGCGGCCGCTGCTGCCGCAACGTCGTCCAGTCGGTGCCGGCAAAGTACTCGTGCTGCGCGATCTCCGAAAACGACCGCAGCCGGTACCGCTGCGACGTCACCAGCCGCTGGATGAAGTCCCACGTGCGGTCGCTGAAAACATACTGGCCATTCTCGTACTGGGGCCGCCGCAGCGACCGCTTCCAGTTCTGCAGGTTCGCGTACGTCTCGTCGCTGGTCCGACCGGAAAACGGAGGGTATCCGACCAGCGCCTCAAACAGCATGCAACCCATCGACCAGTAATCGATGGTATAGTCGTAGCTCTGGCCCTGCAGCACCTCGAGGGCCATATAATCGGGCGACCCCACAACGCTGGACGCATAGTCGATGTCGGCCAGCCGCACCGTACGGTAGGCGTTCTGGCGCTCCTTGACCGACATGTAGGGCATATCCATGCTCTTGACGTCCTCCAGGCGCCGCCGCAAGCTCTCGATGCGCCGGGTAGAGATCTGGCCCGCGGCAAGCCCGAAATCAGTGAGCTTGATGTGGCCCTCGGCAGTAATAAGAAAGTTCTCGGGCTTGAGGTCGCGGTGGATGAAATTCAGCTGGTGCAGCGCATCAAGCGCCATGAACATCTCGCTCATGTAGAACCGGGTATGCCGAGCATTCAGAGTGCCGGTGTTGTTGAGCAGAGTGCGGAAATCGCCGCCAGGCACAAACTCCATCGCCAAGTACAGATTCTCGGGATCCTGGAACGAGTAGAGCAGGCGTACAAGCCAGTCCGACGACGAGGCCTGCGTCAAGATATCGCGCTCGGTGAGAATGTGGCCGATCTCGTCGAGCTTCACCAGCAGCTTCTTGCTCAGAACCTTGAGAGCACACACCTCGCGCGAGTCGCGCTTGCGGGCCAAGTAAACCTGGCCGTAGCCGCCCTGGCCAACCTGAGTGAGGATATCAAAGTCGCCATAGTTGAGTTTGGTGCGGCGGCGGCGCAGCAGCACGCGCTCGCGGCCAAAGTACGACTGCAGGGCCTTTTGGCGCTCGTCGTCGCTGGCCAGCTTCGGCAGCGTCTCGTGCTGCATCTTCTCGTACCGTTGCTTGCGGGCCTTAATATAGTTGAGCAAGTCAAAGTAATCCTCCAAGAAGTACATTTGCGTGACCCGCGCCAGCCGCACCACTTTGGGGTCCGCCAGCTTGCGCCGGTCGTCGTCGCTGAGTGTGGACGACGGCGGCTCGCCGATCTGCAGGCTGCTCAGCGCCAACGACAGATCATCATCGCGCCGGGTTCGGAACGATTTGGGGCTCAATCCCGACATTAAGCCGTTGATTTTGTTGCCAAACGGCGAGCCTGGCTTGGCTCGATCTCGGGACATGGTATGTAAACAAACCCCTGCACGACCCAAACAGTAATCACCCGCGCGCGCCTCCTACCCGCCCAACCTTACCGGCCTAAGCATAAGCCTTCCCAGGCCTCTAGGACTTACCATAGTTATTTTAACCCGAGTGCCAAATAGTCGCATTTAGTAGTCACTTGTAAGAGTACATCTAAGTTGAAACGTTTCAAATCTCTATCCGTCCACAGCGAACCCAGATTTACTATCAGTTCTAGTTAACACAGTTAAGATGCTCGGTGTCGTCGCTAGACTAAGGCACCCGTCCTTTCAAACGTCTCAAAGTACTCGAGCATGTCCGACGTGATGTTGCGGCGCAGACCAGCCAATGCGGCCTTGAAGTGCCGCTCGTCAATGCTCACAGCATCCTCGTTCTCGTTCATAGCCAGCAGGCCGGCTTCCTGGCACACAGACACAATCTCGGCGCCAGAACAGCCCTCGGTTGTTTTCGCCAGCTCATCAATGTCCACATCCTCATTAATGGCCATTTTGCTGAACTGGATCAACAGAATCTGTCGCCGCGAGGCCGTGTCCGGCGGACAAACATAAACGAGCCGGTCCAGCCGTCCCGGACGCATGAGAGCCGGATCAATGACATCAGGCCTGTTCGTGGCAGCAAGCACCACAACGCCATTTAGCGACTCAATGCCGTCCATCTCGGTAAGTAGCGACGTGAGCACGCGGTCGCCGCCGGCCTCGCCTTCGCCGCGAGCCGCGCTCAGCGCATCGATCTCGTCAAAGAAAATAATCGACGGCGCCGCCGCCCGCGCTTTGCGGAAAATCTCCCGAATCGCCCGCTCGCTCTCACCGACATACTTGTTGAAAATCTCGGGGCCCTTGACGCTCAGGAAGTTCAGGCCTGCCTCGGTGGCCAGCGCCTTGGCAAGCAGCGTCTTGGAACAGCCGGGCGGGCCGTACAGCAGCACGCCGCGCGGCGGGCTCACGCCCAGCCGCTCAAATGCATCGGATTTGGTGAGCGGCCACTCCACCGTCTCTTTAAGACGCTGGATGATCTGCTTTTGGCCGCCAATATCTGACCAGTGCACCTTGGGGGTCTCGAGAAAGATCTCTCTCATGGCAGACGGCCGGATGGCCATAATGGCTTGGTCAAAGTGATCGCGCTCAATAAACATCTCGCTGGCGTCCGCACCCACCGCCAGGCCGGCCTCGATGGCCCGCATCACCGCGTCGTGGCACATGGCATCGATATCGGCACCAACATAGCCGTGAGTTTTCTGGGCAATTTCGTCGATGTCGTTGGCAGTGAGTTTGCTGGGCATATGCTCAAGCTTAAGCCCGAGGATTTCGCGCCGGCCATCGGCATCGGGAATTCCAATCTCCATTTCCTGCCCAAACCGGCCGGGCCGTCGCAACGCCGGGTCGATGTTGTTAGGTCGGTTGGTGGCCGCAATCACCACAATGCGTCCGCTGGGATTCATACCGTCCATGAGCGTCAAAAGCGTGGCCACAACACGGCTTTCTGTCTCGCCAGAGTCGTCGCTGTCTCGTTTGGGGGCCAGGGCATCCACTTCGTCTATAAACACAATGCTCGGCGAGAAGCGGGCGGCTTCAGCGAAAAGTTTCCGAAGCGTCTCTTCGGTCTCACCTTGGTACTTTGAAAAAATCCCGGGCCCATTGATGCGAACAATGTGGGCTCTCGTTTGGTTGGCGACGGCCTTGAGAATCAACGTCTTACCTGTTCCAGGCGGTCCATAGAGCAGAAACCCGCGCTCGGGAGCCACCCCAAATCGGTCAAAAAGTTCCGGGTGGTTAAGCGGAAGCTCGATCTTGGACCGCAGCACCTTCAATTCCTTGGCAAGTCCGCCAATCGACCCGTATCCTACCCCTAGCACCGTAGGCGGCAGTCCCCTCTCGCTGCGGACCAGCTTGGTTGCTTCAGTGACCAGAAGCGGGGAAGTGAATTGCGACACGCCTCTGCTGAGGTCTAGAGCCTCGAGATCGTCGATGTTTTTTGCGGGGATCGCAGCCACGATCTCAATGCCATCAATGACCATGCCGCGTTGGGCCAGCCCGTTTTCCAGCAGAAGCTTTTCGATTTCCGGCATTCCGTACTTTTCATTGGTGGTATATACCACCAGCCGTGACGCCTCGCCGGGCCGGCCGGCCTTGGTCACCGAGACCTTGTCGCCCAGGCACAGTCCTGCAGCCTGACGCAGGGCGTCCGGCAACTCGACGCAGTCCGGCTCCACTTCTGCAGGGGTTACGATGCCCGTTATGGAATTCGATCCGGCGCTGGTGAGCTCGGCAAATGCACCGGCAACCATTCCGGCGCCACGGATGGTGTCGAGGTTCAGGTAGATTTTCACGGAATTGGAGGGCCCCGCAACCGACGGCCGCACAATCAGGTCAAGGGGCACGGGCATGGCTGCGGAGCCGGACCCGGACCCGGAACCCGAGCTCGAGCTCTTCGATTTACTGGGGGTCTTTTTAGAAGGGCTAACTTTAGACATGTATAAATAATGTCAGGCTACACAGGTTTTGGGGGAAGAAAACCCGGGATGGAAACCAACTGTGAAGCGAGCCAATGGAGCTGAAAACTTCCCAGCCTAACGTAAGCCGGCGGCCCCTACCCCGATGACGTAGGGTGATCGATGCTGCTCGATAAGCGCAAGTGCGATCTCGGGCCAGTTGGGGTGAGGGTGATGCTAGGGATGGAGGACCAGCCAGAGGTCCAGTTGGAAGCCAGTGAGAGGCAAGAGGATAACCCTAAATATTCCAGTACCTGGGGCTGCGTTTGACCGCATTTGGCTGGGCTGAACCGACCTATTCTTATCCACTAACTAAACTTGGCAATATGCAGGGCGGTCGGTGCCCTTACCCTGTCGCACCACGTTGACGATGCGCCCGCTTCGCATGCGATCTAGCACCCGTGGTTGGGGGGCTTGGCTGAGCTGTAAAAGAGGGGCTGCATGAGGTCGATGCAAGGCGCAAGCGGGGCTAGTGCAAGCCATTTCGAACCGGTCACTAGAAGTATAGTCTGCAGAATAAACTTTTAGCCAATTGCCTGATGCCAAGGACCGGACCTGGATCTTGGCCGCCTGGCATCCACACCACGATAGTTCCATCAGGTGACGCAGGCCGGAGGCATCAGGTGCTGTCAGTCCACTCTTACGTAAGAGCGGGCATATGTGCGGGGGTTGATCCCATGCGAGATGGTGTATAAATACAATGGTAGCATGGACAAGGAGATTCTTCATCCCAAGAGTTTCCTCTCTACTTTGGACATCAACCCCTAAAGTAAAGACTCGATTGTTATTCCCAAGCTATATCCAAATGTCTACTGCTGCTGGTAAACCCTACAAGGCCGCTATCGCAACCAAGGACCACAAGGTTGCCGTTGAAGACAAGACCGCCCGTCCCCTCAAGTCGGGCGAGGCCCGCCTGAAGATGGAGTGCTGCGGTGTGTGCCACACCGATCTGCACGTCAAGAACGGCGACTACGGTGACAAGACCGGCGTCACTCTCGGCCACGAGGGTGTTGGCGAGGTCATCGAGGTTGGTCCTGATGTGACTTCCCTCAAGGTCGGCGACCGGGCCTCGGTGGCTTGGTTCTTCCGTGGCTGCGGCCACTGCGAGTACTGCACCACCGGCCGCGAGACCCTGTGCCGCAGCGTCGAGAACGCTGGCTACACTGTTGACGGTGGCATGGCCGAGCAGTGCATTGTTGTTGCCGACTATGCCGTCAAGGTGCCCAAGGGTCTTGACTCGGGTGCCGCTTCGTCGGTCACTTGCGCCGGTGTCACCACCTACAAGGCCGTCAAGGTGTCTGGTATCCGCCCTGGCCAGTGGCTGGCCATTTTCGGCCTGGGCGGCCTGGGCAACCTGGCTCTGCAGTACGCCAAGAACGTGTTCAACGCCAAGGTTGTTGCCATTGACATCAACCCTGCTCAGCTGGAATTCGCCAAGTCGGTTGGTGCCGACGTTGTTTTGAACCCCAAGGAGACCGACGTCGCCAAGTACTGCCTGGACAACTTTGGCGGCTGCCACGCTGCCGTGTGCACTGCCGTTGCCAAGGTCGCTTTCAACGCCGCCGTTGACTGTGTCCGTGCTGGTGGCCGTGTTGTTGCCGTTGGTCTGCCTCCGGCCGCCATGGACCTGAACATTCCCCGTCTTGTTCTCGACGGTATCGAGGTTGTTGGCTCGCTGGTCGGCACTCGTAGCGATCTTGCCGAGGCGTTTGAGTTTGCTGCCGAGGGCAAGGTTGTGCCCAAGGTTGCCAAGCGCACCATCAACGAGGTCAACGAGGTGTTTGAGGAGATGGAGCAGGGCAAGTTCACCGGCCGCATGGTCGTCTACTTTGACGAGAAATAATGTACAGATTAGATTTGTTCCATACTCTTATTATCGTATTAAGGTTTAAGTTCTTTGTCTGCATTGTCTACAGTTTAGGCTTGTACTCGTGAGCCTCGTACGGGTTCTGTGACAGCTAAATAGGTACTACAGGGAGTAGGGGTGTCAAGTAGCCAATTACCTGTTGACATAAATTGCAGTGAAAAAGTGGGGAACATACATTCCAATGAAAAAACGAGTAGCGTGAGTAGTGAGTAGCGCTACCCAACCGTCAAGGAAACCGCACAATCTAGACCAAGCGGGGTAGTCCAGACCGTCGTTATGCACCCCGCATTCTGCAGAGTTGTGGCTCGATCTGGGCTGTAAACTAGACTGTACAGGGGTGAACCTGCGAGCTGTTTACGTGCTAGCTGTGTGTGCTGGCTGTATGTACTGGCTGTGCTTTTCTTCGAAGCGTAACTGCTAGCTGTTTCTGTGCCAGCGTGCGTAGCTGCAGCTAGGACTGTGCTTCTCGCTGCAATTTCGCTTGAAATTCGCCCTGGATTTCGTGCACCTGCAACCAGCTGCAATTGGCTGCAATCCCAACAATTTAGCTGTTGTTGATACATTTCGCTGCAAAATGTCGACCATCAGCTGCACCAGCCGCCCAGCTGTACCAGCCGCCCAGGCTAAGCTGGGAGCGGGCTAAGCTGGGAGCGAGCTAAGCTGGGAGCGAGCTGGGAGCTTGGTGGGAGCGGTCAGCAGCGATGGGAGAGACGCGAGTCATCTTGGGACATCATGCCGCCCATGCAGTCGCCGCGGTCTAATGGCGTGCCCGAGCCGATATTTATAGACTTGACTGCGTCGGGCGACGAAGACTCGCCCGACTCGCCCGAAACGCCGCTTGTGCGGCCTCACCCACGACGCCCGCGACACGAGCAAGCACATCCTATTAAGTCGTCACCGTCGCAGTCCACGCAGCCCATGCCTTCACAGCTTCCACAGCCACAGCCCATGCGGCTTTCGCGGCTACCGCCAATGCAGCCACAGCCAATGTCTTCGCAGCCTTCACAGCCTTTGCAACAGCCGGTACCGGCACCAGAACCGCAATCCACGCCAGATCGCGCCCCGCGAGCACGCAAGCGAAAGAACGACGCGCTCGACGTGCAAATTGAGCAGATCGCGGCGGCAGCAGCAGCAGCAGCGGCCGCCGAGGTCGAAGCCGCGCAGCTCCGCGCTCATGCCGCGCAGCTCGAGGCCGCTCGCTTAGACGAAGCCCGCTTAGACGAGGCCTTGGAGCGCGAGCAGCGCGAGCGACACGACGCCTTACTGTTGGAGGAGTTCGAGACCGAGCAGCGCGAGCGACACGACGCCTTACTGTTAGAGGAGTACGAGACCGAGCAGCTTGTCGAGCAACCTCATGCCGAGGAGGAGATACACCCCCGGAAAAGACGCAAGTCGAGCAAACACAAAAAGGCCAAAAGAAAGAAGGAAATCCCGCCCGAAGTGCCGCAGCTTCCTCGCCAGCTGCTGGAATCCAAGCCGGCCCGCTCGCTGCTGGACGCTGTCTCTAGCGCCTACACGGTGATGACGTCGCCGTTCCGAGCGTCGCCGCGGACATCTCGCAAGCCGGACGTTAAAACAGGCTTAAAACCAGGCCTCGAACCGGTCCCGTTTGACTTGCCTGACCCTGCTTCTGAGCCTCCGCCTGCTGCTGAAGAAGCGGCGGCAGAAGAAGCGGCGGCAGAGGCAGATGCAGAAGACGAAGGAGTGTGTGCAGCACCAACAATCGACCAGCAGCTCGCTCAGCGGACCTTGCTGGTGCTCGAACTCGTCTACTCGAATATCTACCGCCTGGAACTACAAGGATACTACGACCAAACACTCGAGACCTTGGAGCCGCTGGTCGCCAAGCTGATTGCCCAGCTGGAGATCGCCAATCCCGAGCTGCGGGGTGCTCTGCTCCAGATCCAGGCGTTTATGCTCGAGACAATCGCGACCCTCAACGGCGAGGCCGTGCCAGGCCCGGCTCTTGCCGCCTACGAGCAGGGCCTGCGGCTGTATGCCCGGGCCGACAACAAGCTGCCATCGCTGAACCGGTGCCGCATCTCGGTGGTGCTTCCGTTTGTGTATAAAGTGGCCCAGGAGTATGCTCACGCCAACAGCGTCGAGCTTGACTGGACCCAGCCGCTGCCAGATGTATTATAGATATTAACGCTAATTCGCTTTTCGCTCTCGCTATAAATGCTACTGCTCAGGATCAAGCGTGTTAACGATCTTGAGCGCCTGGTGGAACAGCGTCTCGTTGTCTTTGATCGACAACGCCGTTTGCAGCAGCTGCCGCGCTGCCCCGTACTGCTGGATGGCCATCAGCGGCACTGCTTTGCGGAAGTAGTTTGCAGCGTCTCCGGGCTTCATCAGCAGCAGCAGCGACGCATCCGCATATGCCTCGGCCCACTGGTTGTTAGCAGCATAGGCATCGCAGCGAGGACCCAAACACAAACAGGTTTCCTCGATGGTGGTTGCAACGCCCTCCCACAGCGGCCGCCGCTGCACTGCCTCCAAGGCGGTGGACAGCAAGGTGATGGCGTCGGCGGGTTTGCCGCTGCGCAGTGCCTGCATGCCGTTGCGGGCGAGCTGGCTGGCGGTTTGCGAGATTTTGGCAGTTAATTGCGTGGGGGGAGGAGGGATGTTTCCGTCACAAGCAACAAAGTCACGCATCAGCCGATTGACAAGCTCTACGGTATGCTGAGCGTCTTTGCGGTCATTTTCCGACAGGTTTGCCACTGATTCGACGTCCAGGGACAGTTTTTTGGACGCAGGGTCCATCGCTACCTCCAACATGACAGGCTGGGCTTTGGGATGCTTTACTAGTGGGTAGCTTACTACCGCTACTATGGCAGCTGGGACAGCTTAATACAGCTAGTTGGAAGCTTACTACGCTACTAGGAACAGCTGGGCCCAGCTTACTACCACTACTAGAAACAGCTGGGCCCAGCTTACTACCACTTCTAGGAACAGCTGGGCCCAGCTTACTAGCTGAGCCTATGTGGGGCTTACTGCTGCTGGGCAAGCTCAGCAGCGACGTGCAGCCAGAGAACGAGATCCATGGTGGTTCCATCAACACTTAGCTTCACGGAACATTGCACATTGAACGTCGCCAACTCCCCCGCATCTATATCTAATATCGCCCAATTCGCCCGGTGCTCGTAGCCCTCTTTGGTCACCGGACTGTTCATAAATACTTGCCTCGAGGCAGTGGACTCACGGACCACCAACTCGGGCGGGCTTTGTTTCACCAAGCTCAATTCGTCTCGCTTGCCAGTCGCAGCCCCAATCCCTGCACTGGGATGGGGGATTTCCAGCTTATCGGGACTGCTAAGCGTCACCTGGATCGGCACCGGCATCGGGTTGGTGATCAGCAGCCGCACATTGGGTGTGCCGTCTTTGGCGGTGTCGTCTTTGGCTTCTTTCAGGACAACAATCTCTGGCACAAAATCAAGAGCGACGTTCCTGATGGAAAATTTTGGATTGCTGGCTTTAGACCGCTCGGGCTGCACCAAAATCGTCTGCGAGAACTTGCAGTGTTTGGTGTACCTTCCTCGAAGGCTATATAGCTTCGGTATCGTCTCTTTGGAAACAGTTTGTTTCTCTTCTTTCCCATTCTTGTAAAGCTCTTCAAGCTCTTTAAACCGAGGACTAGACGTTTTTTGGGCAATCTGCTGTGCCAATGGCGTGCCTTTTTGTAGACCCTCGTACGTATACTCACAAGCAGCACAGTCCAGCCTATAGCCTTCGCCGTCCAATGTCGCAATCATATTAGCCGCACAAACCGGACATTGCAAGCAATTGCGCATGCACTTGTTATTGCTGGCCGCAGCCCCGGACGACGTCACTGGAACAAGGCACTGCGGACAGTACCAGGCCACTGCCTCTTTATCGATACAATAAGGACATCGAACTGCTGCGCAATCCTCGCAGAAATAAAGATACTCCAGCGGCCAGAAGCAGCGAGGATCGTCGAGATTCGCAGGGATTTCCAGCGTCTCGGTTTCCCTACATGGGCAAAAGTACCCGACGCTCATCCCTACTGGGACTAGATGACTTGCAGAGTAACTGACTCTGACTCCTCTGACTACTGGGACTCGTACTGACTGCTCTGACTTCTGCTCTGACTACTGCTCTGACTACTGCTCTGACTACTGCTGGGACTACTAGGGACTAGTGCACTGCTGGGACTTAGTAGTCCAACCTGGAAGACAGCTGGCATGAGAATATTCCTTCTGTGTTTGGTGGCAGTAGAGGCCCTGACCGCTCAACAATGGCTTCAATCAAACGAGTCGGCCCCATTGAACGTTCATCAACTCTCCGAGCTCGTGCCTTCGCCCGCAGATGCCCAGCATCCCTATGCCTATTACCGGTTCTCGCTGGACCACTTTTTGCGGCTATTTATTTCCAATCCCGGCGAGCTGCCGCCTTCGCCGCCGTCGTCTTTTGATCCTCGCACTTTTGAAGACGGTTCCCGCGATACAGACTTCAAAATCGGAGAGTGTCTTTACTACGGCGTGGCCGGCACCCGCAACATCACAGACGCTCTTACCTACTATCAGCGAGCCGCCGACAACGGCCACGCCGGCGCTCAATTCATGGTCGGTGTGGCCTATTCGTCGGGGCTTTTCGGGAACGTCGAGCCCGACGCATCAAAGGCCACGCTGTACTACTTTTTCGCCGCCAATGGCGGAGACACAAGAGCACAAATGGCACTTGGGTTTCGGTACCTAACCGGCACAGGCTGTCCCCGCGACCTCGAAAAGGCAACCGACTACTATGCGTTAGCGGCCGACTCCAGTCTCGCGTACTACTCTGACTTCCATCCGGGCATTGGCTACCGCAAACTGCCCCAGAATGCGTGGATCAATGCCGACACTAAAGGCAACGGCGTCTTTGGCATAGCCGGCGACTCGATGGGGCCCGTGCCGCCGGTTAGCCGTTTGTTTGCTCAGTTTGAGACCGTGGAAGAGGGCCTCGACTATCTTGAGTTTGCTGCAAACGAAGAAGATAGAGTCACCGCCAACATGTTCTTGGCAAGGTACTACGAGGCCGGCGGCATCTACAACGAGCCCGACTACGAGCAGGCCATCATGTTTGCCCATAGATGCATCGACATTGCCGGCAAGTCCCGCGACCAGGAGATCCGTGACTCGTCGGCTTGGTGCCATGCCTTTATTGGCGACCGATACCTGCGGGGTGAGGGCGTTGCTGCCGATGCCGACGAGGCGGAAAAATGGTATCTCAAAGGGCTCGACCTCAACAAGTCCGACAAGCGGGCGGGTTGCTCGCGTTGCGACATGGGGCTTGCCTATGTTCATATGGATGCCTACAAACACGCGGTTGAAGCTGGCAACGAAGACCAGGCTCGCGAGCAGCAGAAACAGGCCCGCTACTACCTGCAAAAAGCCGCCAGCCAAGACGAGTACTTTGCGCTGTTCCATCTCGCGTACCAGGAGGCGTTGTATGGCGACCGTGTCAAGGCGATTTCGCAGCTGTGGCCGCTCCGCAACCGCGGCGTGCTGGCCGCGTACTACGTTGCCCAGATCTACGAGGACATCATGAGTGACCTCGAGGCGGGCGTGCAAACAAATGACAGCAAAATGACCGACGAACTGGCGTCGCGGCTCGAGACAGAGTCGCCAAAACTCTATCGCATGGTCGCCGAATGGAACGAGAACCTGCACTCGCCCATTGGCTGGTGCCAAAAGGTGTATGCCAACGACACCGAAAGCGCAATGGTGGGCTACCTGGTAGCTGCTGAACAAGGTTACGACTCTGCGCAGTTCAATCTCGCCGACCTGCTGGACGTCAAGCACTCGGTGCTGCCCATCAAGCGGCTGTCCGAGTGGCCGGTGCCTGCGTTTGTGAAAAACCGTACCGAGACGGCGCTGCGGTACTTTTCGCGGGCTTCGCAGAACCAAAATACCAACGCGCTGCTCAAAGTCGCCGAGTACTACTTTTCCGGGCTCGGCGTGGCGCCCAGCATGAAGCGAGCCAGCGAGCTGTTTTCAGTGCTATCCAGAGGCCACGGCGGCATGGCGTACTGGAGCCTGGGTTGGATGCATGAGCATGGCGAGGGACTTAGCAAAGACTTCCACTTGGCTAAACGTTACTACGATGCTGCGCTGCAGTACACGCCTACCGCCTACTTGCCGGTGAAGCTGTCGCTGATCAAGCTGCGGACGAAAATTTTCTGGAACTGGCTGACGGGCGGCGATAGCTCTTCGCCGCCGCCGGCCGACGAGCGGGCGCGCGCGAGTTTGTGGGACCGCATCAAGGCGGTGCGGGACGCGCAGGCCGCGGCCGAGCTCGAATGGGCAAAGAACGAGGCAGAGTATATGCAGGAGCAGGACCAAGACCAAGAGCCGGCTGAGGATGCTTGGATAGTCGACATTTCGGTTGCCCTGATCATTCTCACGGCGATTATTGGCTCGATTGCGGTGCGGATTTGGCGGCGGCGGCGGAACTAAATTAAAAAAATAAGGCGCCGGCGCCATCTATTTAGTTTGCCTATAGCTTTTTTTTCTAGTCCGCTAATTTCCTGTCGCAGCTGCTGTCGTGGTTCCCGCCGATGTCTACTTCATCTTGCGGTTAATGTACTCGACGACCTGCTGGTTGCTGTCGCGGTCGACAAAGAAGATCCGCTTTGCGTCGTTTTTCCACAAAAGCGCCCCTAGTTCCTGCGCATAGCTTGCAACCAGATTGTATTCCTGCGGAGATGTAAAGCCCTTGTAGAGGTAGCCGTTTGTGGCTCTGAACCGATCCATTTCCAGCTGCCAGAGCTTGATTTGGTCGCTGACGGTGGGCGGCAAAATAGTGCCCTTTTCCACATCGCGCATCTGCTCGTGCGCATGGTCGACCAAATACTGAATGATCTGGTCGGCGGTGATGCCATTGGTGAACGCTTTGCGGATCGATTCGCGCGTGATGCGACCCACTACCAAATTGGAGAAGCGGGACTTGAGCTGGCAAAACAGATCGAGAATGCAGATCTGTAGCGGCGAGTCCGTGTAGGCGTACATGCGATAGTTTGTTTCCAGGATAATAAAGCCCTTTTGCGGGCGTGTACTGTCGAGTTCCACGGGATCGGCCCCCGACGTGAGAATGGATGCCAGCGGAGTGGGCGAGAAGCGGTCCGAGTTCTGGACATGCTTGACAATACCAATCTCGGAAAGATCCTGCATCATCTTCAGCTGGGTCTCGGACATGCCGCTGATACCATAGTCCTTCCCTAGCTCCAGACTTCCAAGCATAAACACAAAGTTCAAGACATCGACCTCGTCCATAGATACCGACGAGGCCATGCCCAGATAGTACAACAGCAAAGCCCATACTTGAGTGTTTAGATCCTGTAGCAGAAACTGGAAGCCTTGGCTGGTGATGTGCAGCCGTTCCAGAGACACGCCGGCCATAAGCCCGCTCTGCTGGAGCTGGAGAAGGACCCGTTTGGACGGCATTTTCACGCCGGCGTTTTCGAGGCCATTGCCGACCATAAAGTGAAGAATGCATTCCCATTTCTCTTTGGCGTATTGAGCCAATATTTGCGGAGTGTCTTGCGAGGTAGGAAACGACACGCCAAACTGGTTGTTTGGGGCCCCAGAAGTCAATGCACATCGCAGGCTATCACAGAAAACCGAGTTGGCAACAATTGACTTGGCGGCATAGCGTTCTTTGACGATGCGAAGCTGGCGAAGTTTCTGAAGAGCGTCCAGCTGCAGCCGCTGGTACGAGGGCTTGACAAGGGCCTCGAGCCGGGCCAGCGGCATGGGTTCGTTTGTGAAGACCATTTCCAGGAGAATGGTTTTTGCCAGCGGGGGGAGTAGTCTAAAGATTGCCAGACAGGTAGCTGGCGACTTGAAGAGTCTTGTGAGCACTGCCTCGGGCAGGCTTTCGAGGTACTCTTTGATGCCTGCCATCGAGTAAGCTGTCCGTCCAGTCCCAGCCGAGCGTAAAGTCACTCCCAGCCAAGTCACTCCCAGCGAAGTCAGCTAGCCCAGCCAAGCTAGAGTACCCAAAGTAAGCACTCCCAGTCTACCCAAAGCGCTCCCCGTCAGCTACCCAAAGCACTGCCAGCGTCAGCTACTCCCAGCTAGAGTACGCAAGCAGTGCCAGCGTCAGCTAGACAAACACTCCCACCAGCTCACTAGCGAACCCTCCCGTAAGCATCATGGTCTCAATCGGCAACGTTCACGGAGACTTGATCCACGACGCAGAGCTCGACTATTACGGCAAGCGCCTGGCAACATGCTCCAGCGACAAAACCATCAAGCTGTTTGAGATCGATGGCGACAACCAGAAACTGCTGGACACGCTGCGCGGCCACGACGGCCCCGTGTGGCAGGTGAGCTGGTCGCACCCCAAGTTCGGCGTAATGCTGGCCAGCTGCTCCTACGACGGCAAGGTGCTGATCTGGCGCGAGGAAAACGGCCAGTGGACCAAGGTCGCCCAACACACCGCCCATCACGCGTCCGTGAACAGCGTGCAATGGGCGCCGCCGGAGTATGGCGCGGTGCTGCTGTGCGCGTCCAGCGACGGCACCGTCTCGCTGTTGGAGATCAAGGAGGATGCCAAGCTCGAAAGCACGTCGGTGGATGCCCACCAGATCGGCGTCAATTCCGCGTCCTGGGCGCCGGTGGTGCCGGCCGGCACGCCCAATGCCGCCGCCATTCCTCGTCGGTTCGTTACCGGCGGCAGCGACAATCTCGTCAAGATCTGGAAGTTCGATACCGCCCAAAACAAGTACGTCATCGACGCGACCCTCGACGGCCATTCGGATTGGGTTCGCGACGTGGCTTGGTCGCCGTCGCTACTGGCAAAGAGCTACATTGCCTCGGCGTCCCAGGACAAGACGGTGATCATCTGGACCCAGCAGGGCTCGGGCCAGTGGGAAAAGAAGCTGCTCAAGAGCGACAAGTTCCCGGATGTGGTCTGGCGCGTGAGCTGGTCACTTTCGGGGAACATTCTTGCCGTCAGCGGCGGCGACAGCAAAATCACTCTCTGGAAGGAGAACCTCAAGGGCGACTGGGAGCCGGCGGGCGAGGTTTCCGACTAGGTTGGTTCTGTAGGTTGGTTCTGTAGGTTGAGTTACTGAGTTTGTAGAATGTGAATAGCCACTTTGGCTGAGCACTTGGAATCGCGACTTTGGCTAGGCTGTACAGCTACTACTCTGGAGAGCCGCCAGGTAGCTGAGCAGCTTCGGATAGTCTGCCTCTGGGTCTAAAGTTTTGCTTCAGGTACTGTCTCTATCCCCTGCCAGTCACGGCTAGCCAGCCTACAGCAGCACATAACGACAAAAACAACATCAGACAACCTTCAGCATACTCTACACAATGAAAATTACAGCACTATACTCCAGGGCCCACTCTATACAGCAGACAGCATATACATGTACAGAGGATAGCCTAGTCCACCGGGGTTCGTCTCTGTTTATGTTACTATATGTTCCGCACGGAGGATGATGCGGTTTTGGCAGTGTGAAGGAACCTAACTTCGAGCGGACAATCGACATTATGGTAGCGTGGAGAAACCACGTTTTCTGGTGTTCACATTTTCACGTTTTCACATTTGTTTTCACATATGAAAACTCAGGATTTTGGCAGTGGGGAGAAGGCCCGACTTTTCATATGAAAACTCAGGATTCTGGCAGTGGGGAGAAAACATGGCTCTCCAATCAAACGCCAGCTCTAAAATCTACTGTAGAACCTACTACAGTCTCCAGCGATAAAGTATACAGACTATAGCATGCAGCATACAGCTTACATCCTAGAGGGTACAACATCCAGCCTAGTGCATACTGCATAGCCTAGGGATATAGCATGCACTCAATCATACAGTCTCCAGCATACTAACAGGACTACAGCTCCTTGACCAGCTCGCTCACCAGCCGCTGCAGATCGGAAGCAGCCTTCTTGCCCTCGTCAAGAACCTCAGAGTGCGTGGGCTCCACCTTGTTGCTGGTGTCGGGTCCCTCCTTGAACGACCTGGGCTTGGCGGTGATGGCCTCATTCGTGATCAAGCTAAGTCCAAGCACGTCGACGCCCGAATGCTGCGCGGCAAGCACCTCAGGAACAGTGCTCATTCCAACAGTGTCACCGCCGAGAGTAATGAGCATGCGGCACTCGGCCGCTGTCTCGAAATTGGGTCCCGAAACATATACATAAGTGCCCTCGTGAACCTTGCGCTTGAGCTCAAGCTTCTGCGACACCTTGTACAGCTTGTGCCGCAGCTCGTGCGAGTAGGCGTTGTTCATCGGCGTGAACCGGTCGCCCAATTCCTCCACATTGGGGCCCTTGAGCGGGTTCAAGCCGGCCATTCCGGGGATATTCAGATGGTCCGCGATAACCATAAGATCTCCAACGCGATAGTCCGGGTTCAATCCGCCCGCTGCGTTGGTCACAATCAACGTCTTGACGCCCAGCACCGCAAACACCCGCACGGAAAATACCGTATCCTTGATATCGTGGCCCTCGTACGTATGCAGCCGGCCCGCGACGCAGATAATAGGAACTTTTTCCTCGCCAATTGTGCCTACAACAATCTTTCCTGCATGGCCAGCCACCGTCGAAGACTTGAAATGCGGGATCTCCTGATAAGGCAGATCAACGGCTCCGGGATTCAGCGAATCGACAAAACCGCCCAGCCCCGAGCCACAGATAATGGCGATTTTGGGGACAGTTTTAACTTTGCTCTTAATAAAGTCGGCTGCTTCAACAACTTTCTCGTATTCGGCAGTCATATGAAAAGGTCTATAATCAGCTATCACCATCAGCAGCTATCATCAGCAGCTATCAACAATCAGCGGCGCCCTTACCCTTGAGATTTACCTGGAGCCCCCAAAAACCCATCTGAAAAGTCCTTACCCTCCAAAATTTCCACCCCGTCTAACCCTGATGGCAAAAGTCGAAGAGGATGGATTCTCGGAGCTTCTGAAGCCAGAATACCGGGGAAAATCGTTAACAGACCCTATCAACACTGCTAGAGACAAATGGAATCTTCTTCCCGCCTTTTTAAAGGTAAAGGGCCTGGTCAAACAGCACTTGGACTCGTTCAATTATTTCATTGAAACAGATATCAAGAAAATTGTAAAGGCCAACGAGAAAATCCTCAGCGATGTGGACCCGGATTTTTATCTAAAGTACTTGGACATTCGCATTGGCCCGCCCCAGCGCAAGGATGTCAACTCGTTTTCCAACTCAATCACTCCCCACGAGTGCCGGCTTCGCGACCTCACCTACGCGGCCCCTATTTATGTTGATGTGGAGTACACCCGCGGCCGCCAGATTGCCGTCGCTCGTGACCTGGAAATCGGCCGCATGCCCATCATGTTGCGGTCTTCCAAGTGTGTTTTGGTCGGCAAATCAGAGATCGAAATGGCAAACATGAACGAGTGCCCTTTGGACCCGGGCGGATACTTTATTGTCAACGGTACTGAGAAAGTCATTCTTGTGCAGGAACAGCTTTCCAAAAACCGTATTCTGGTGGAGGCAGACCCGGCCAAGCAGGTTGTGCAGGCGTCGGTCACTTCGTCGACCCACGAGCGCAAATCAAAGACCTATGTCTTGTCGAAAAACGGCTCAATCTACCTCAAACACAACTCCGTGTCAGAGGACGTGCCGATTGTAGTGATTCTCAAGGCAGCGGGTGTTGTTACCGACTACGAGATCATGGAACTCGTGTGCGGCGACAACGCAAAGTACCAGGAAATCTTTGCTGTCAATTTCGAGGTCTGCACCCGTCTGGGTATCTATACGCAGCAACAGGCGCTCGAGTATCTTGGATCCAAGGTCAAGACCGTGCGCCGGTTGCATGCCCCGAAATTGTCGCCTTTCCAAGAAGGCTTGGAGGCACTGGCAACCACAATCGTAGCCCATATCCCTGTCGAGGTGGACAAGGCCGATTTCCGGGAAAAAAGCCTTTATCTCGCTATCATGACTCGCCGCGTGGTAATGGCCATGGACGACCCATCGATGGTCGACGACCGCGACTATGTGGGTAACAAGCGCCTGGAACTGGCCGGCCAGCTCATGTCGCTGTTGTTTGAGGACTTGTTCAAGAAATTCAACAGCGACTTCAAGGCAAATATCGACAAAGTGCTCAAGAAACCCAACCGCACAAACGAGTTCGATGCCCTGCTGTCCATCACCATCCACAGCTCCAACATCACCATGGGCATGAACCGCGCCATTTCCACCGGCAACTGGTCGCTAAAGCGTTTCAAAATGGAACGGGCGGGTGTCACGCACGTGTTGTCGCGGCTGTCCTATATTTCCGCCTTGGGCATGATGACCCGTATCTCGTCGCAGTTTGAGAAGTCGCGCAAGGTGTCGGGCCCGCGTGCTCTGCAGCCTTCGCAATTTGGTATGCTGTGCACTTCGGATACCCCCGAGGGTGAGGCCTGCGGTCTTGTAAAGAACTTGGCACTAATGACCCACATCACCACCGATGTCGAACAAGATCCAATTGTTGATGCTTGCTTGCAGCTTGGAATGGAGGAGATCGGCTTGATCGATGCCACGGCATTCCACACAGAGGGCGTCTTTGGCGTCTACCTCAACGGTACTCCCATCGGTGCGACTCGCTACCCCACCCAGTTTGTGGGCAACTTTCGCTACCTGCGTCGTACCGGTCGCATCTCCGAGTTTATCAGCATCTATTGCAATCCTCATCAAGCTGCAATCCACATTGCCACCGATGGTGGTCGGATTTGCCGCCCGCTGATTGTTGTGGAGCAGGGCGAGTCTCTGATCAAAGACCACCACATCAAAAAACTGATCGAGGGCGAGATGGTATTCGATGATTTCCTCAAAGAAGGCTTGGTGGAGTACCTCGACTGTAATGAGGAAAACGACAGTTATATCGCCTTGTACGAGCGTGACTTGTGCCCCGAGACCACCCACCTGGAAATCGAGCCGTTCACTATTCTCGGTGCGGTTGCTGGACTAATTCCCTACCCGCATCACAACCAGTCTCCGCGTAACACTTACCAGTGCGCTATGGGTAAACAAGCAATTGGCGCAATTGCCTATAACCAGTTTGCCCGGATCGACACGCTGCTGTATCTTATGGTGTATCCACAACAACCCATGGTCAAGACGAAGACCATCGAGCTTATTGACTATGATAAGCTTCCTGCTGGTCAGAATGCAATGGTTGCTGTCATGAGTTATTCGGGCTACGATATCGAGGATGCGCTGGTCATCAACAAGTCCTCTATTGACCGTGGATTTGGCCGGTGTCAGGTCATGAAAAAGGCCACCGCCACTCTCAAACGCTACCCCAACCAAACCAGTGATCGCTTGGAGGGTATCAAATATGAAACGCCTCGCCAGAACCACAAAAACACTGGCGTCAAAGAGGAGCCCGGTGCCGAGGAGCCGCAGACCAAACCGGTCTATGCTCACGAGGCTTTGGGTCCTGACGGCCTGGCAGAGGTGGGCTCGCGCATTGACAATGGCCAAGTCTACATCAACAAAGCTGTGCCTATCAGTTCCGAGGACAGCAAATTCGGTAACAATGTTGACGCCAACAATAACATGACCGAGTTCAGGGAAACGCCAGTTACTTACAAGGCTCCCGAACCCAGCTACATCGACAAGGTTATGCTTTCGTCTAGCGAGAGCGAGCAGCCGCTTGTCAAGGTGCTGTTACGGCAAACGCGTCGGCCCGAAATTGGCGACAAGTTCTCGTCGCGACACGGCCAAAAGGGTGTGTGCGGTATCATTGTCCAGCAAGAAGACATGCCTTATGATGACAGCGGAATTTGCCCGGACATTATCATGAACCCGCACGGTTTCCCGTCGCGTATGACGGTCGGCAAAATGATCGAGCTTGTCAGTGGCAAAGCGGGCGTTCTGAGCGGCGAGCTGCAGTACGGAACATGCTTTGGTGGCTCCAAACTCGCAGACATGTCTGAGCTTCTCGTCAAGCATGGCTACAACTACTCGGGTAAGGACATGCTTTACTCGGGTATTACTGGCGAGCCTTTGGAAGCCTACATCTTCTTTGGTCCTATCTATTACCAGAAACTGAAGCATATGGTTATGGACAAGATGCATGCTCGTCCTCGTGGTCCTCGCGCTGTTCTTACGCGACAGCCCACCGAAGGTCGGTCGCGCGACGGTGGTCTGCGTCTTGGTGAAATGGAGCGTGACTGTGTGATTGCCTACGGCGCATCCCAGCTGCTTCTCGAGCGTCTCATGCTGTCTTCGGATGTTTTTGATGTCGAAATCTGCCAAAAGTGTGGCCTTATGGGCTCTCACGACTGGTGCACTGTGTGCGAAACCAACGAGCACTTGGTGAGCCTGAAAATCCCTTACGCGGCCAAGCTGCTATTCCAGGAGCTCATGGCCATGAACATTGCTCCTCGGCTTGAGCTGAGCGACCAGTTTTAGCGACCAGTTTCAGCAACATATTTTAGCGACCTATTTTAGCATATAAAATCTATAGAATTCCACTCTGTCATCGGAAAGATCACGCGTCAGCTGGGCGATTGTTCTCGAGGGCTGGGTTGAAGGATTGCTGCATATTCGCGCAAAGATTGCTGGTTACAACCCGATACCTGCTAGACCTTATCGGGAGACCACAGCAGTTGTTGTTAGTATATTACTATGTAACTTCGGAGTATAATCTTGTTTTTCAAATTGTCAGCGTCTCGGAGAGCGCAACGGTTGCGAGCCGTTCTGTAGGCATGCTGCATATGCATAATCAGTGCAACGGCTCGGAAATCACCCGGACTTTAGGGCAAGGGCACCCGGAACTATATAAAAGCGACAGGAGAGTAGCTATACACTCAATTGCGTCTACTATGGTTGAAAACGTCAAGGATAAGGTTGTTGTGATCACTGGTGCTTCCAGTGGTCTTGGTCAGGCTGCTGCCGAGGAGCTTGGCAAACTTGGGGCAAAGGTTGTTGTCGGTGCCCGTCGCATAGATAAACTGAAGGCTCTTGTCAAGGAGCTTGGCCAGCCCGAGGAAACTGCCGTCGAGACGGATGTGACCAAGGTCAAGGATTGCCAGAACCTGATTGATACTGCCGTGAAGCTGTACGGCCGTGTTGATGTGCTCATCAACAACGCGGGTCTTATGCCAATTGGCAAGATCGAGGATGGCGATGTTGAGAGCTGGAACAAGATGATTGACGTGAACATCAAGGGCGTTTTGTATGGTATTCATGCCGTTCTTCCTCAGATGAAGAAGCAGAAGAGCGGCCAGATCATCGATACCTCGTCCATTGCCGGTCTTCTGGTGTGGCCCGGCTTCTCGGTGTACTGCGCTACCAAGTGGGCAGTCAAGGCCCTGACCGAGGGTCTCCGCCAGGAAGTCAAGCCCTACAATCTGCGGACCACCAGCATCTACCCTGGAGCCGTTGCGTCTGAGCTGACGTCGCACGTTCCTGATCCGGAGATGCAGAAGGCAGTGGACAGCATCGAGCCTGTGCCGGCTAAGACCTTTGCCGATATGGTCATTTTTGCCATTTCTCAGCCGGAGAACGTCGATGTGAATGAGATTGTTTTCCGCCCTACTAGCCAGGCCATGTAAGGTTAACTTATAGTATATACATCTTAGTACGTCATTGGAAGGGACCGGGAACAGCGAGTCAACTCAATGCACAAACCCGAGAGAATGTTTAGCATTTGAAGGGCTTTGATGTAGTGGCGGAGCATCTGGTTTCTGCTAAGTGAGGAATTATGAGCTTTCGGGTGCCGGAACAGCGACGACGGTCCGAGTCTCAAAGGGTTCGGGTGCATGCGCATTCGGGTCGGATAACGTCCGGGGCGCAGGGTATGGGGGAGTCCTCGATGTGTATTGTGCCACAAGGTCGCAATAAATTGTGAAATAGAATGGTTAATATCATTAAAGATAAGGTTTTTGTTATCGCCGGTGCATCCAGTGGTCTTCGTGAAGCTGCTGCCCGCGAGCTCGGCAAACTGGGGGCCAAAGTGGTTGTCGGTGCTCGCAGAGTAGACAAGCTCAAGGCTCTTGTCGAAAGACCTTGGTGAACCAGAAGAACTTGCTGTTGCGACTGATGTCACTGATATCAAGCAAGTCGAGAATTTGGTTGCTGTCGCGATGAAGCTTTACGGACGGGTCGATGTGATGCTGAACAACGCTGGCTATATGCCCCACAGCAATCTCGAGGACGGAGACGTCGGGGGCTGGGTTAAGATGATTGATATTAACATTAAGGGTGTGTTGTACGGCATTCACGCTGCTCTTCCGCAGATGAAGATGCAGAAGAGTGGCCAGATCATCAACACCTCTTCCATTGGCGGGCTGAATGTATGGCCAGGAACCAGCGTGTATTGCGCTACCATATGGGCGGTGAGAGCTTTTACTGAAGGATTGCACCAAGAGGTGAAGCCTTACAACCTGCGTACTACAACTATCTACCCCGGTGCAGTTGAGTCTGAGCTGTCCAGCCACATTCCTGATCCTGAGATTCAGAAGATGATTGACTCTCTAAATCCCGTGCCTGCCAAGACCTTTGCCGATATGATTGTTTTCGCCATTTCTCAGCCCGAGAATGTGGACGTCAACGATATTGTTTTCCGCCCGACTAGTCAAGCCATGTAGGACTCTTTTTATGCAATATGCACGGAAACGATACATACCATGTATATCCCAAGTACTACCTTCAGTTCGCACATAATACCATGGCCGGCATACAACCGCATCAGAATTATCAGTCAAATGTCTCACGCCGTTTCGTAGGTCTATGGAAACTATAGTTGTTCGAGCAGCATCACCGCAAGCAATCTCGAGGTTGCTCAGGGTAGTGGTTCATGCATGCAAGCTCCACAGAATATCTATGCAGGTTCGGGTCGGATATCCACCGGGGTTCAGGGTTTGGGCCGCATTTCCCGGGATATATAGAGGGCAAGATGCTTTCCTTGCAAGCCCATTGAAGAGAGTCATGGTTGAGAACGTTAAAGATAAGGTCGTTATTATCACTGGTGCGTCCAGTGGTCTCGGAGAAGCCGCTGCTCGGGAGCTTGGCAAGCTTGGAGCGAAGGTCGTTGTCGGTGCTCGCCGGGTCGACAAGCTCAAGGCCCTTGTCAAGGAGCTTGGTGAGCCTGAGGAGGCGGCCGTGGAGACTGATGTCACCGATGTCAAGCAGGTGCAGAACCTGATTGACACTGCCGTGAAGCTTTACGGCCGGGTGGATGTTCTCATCAACAATGCCGGCTACATGCCTCTGAGCAAGATCGAGGACGGCGACGTTGAAGGCTGGAATAAGATGATTGATATCAATATCAAGGGAGTTCTGTACGGAATCCACGCTGTACTGCCTCAGATGAAGAAGCAGAAGAGCGGCCAAATTATCAACACTTCCTCGATTGCCGGCCTAAATGTGTGGGCCGGTGTGTCGGTGTACTGCGCTACCAAATGGGCGGTGAAGGCGCTGACCGAGGGTCTCCGCCAGGAAGTCAAGCCCTACAATCTGCGGACCACGACTATCTACCCTGGAGCCGTTGAGTCTGAGCTTGCGAGCCACATTCCCAACGACGACTTTGCCAAGATGATGGAGGGCATGGAGCCTGTTCCGGCAAAGACTTTTGCCGATATGGTCGTGTTTGCGATCTCTCAGCCCGAGAATGTGGACGTCAACGAGATTGTTTTCCGTCCCACCAGCCAGGCCATGTAACAGCTGTGACGTCTGTAAGTTGTAGCCTATATTCGTAGCTATTGCCTACTCTGATTGTGACACCGGCTCCGTGTGTGATACCGTAACCCGGGAACTACTGTTGCAAATTGTGATGGACCCAGATGGCTGCGCCCTATGGCAGCTTTTTAGATTATCGCAGCCAACGCTGCTCTGTTTCCGCCTTACCCGTGCCGAGGCCTGGTGTTACCATGCAAGAATGTTGAACTCCACTAGTTATAAGTGGCTCAGGGCTGTTACTGGTAGTTATATTGTGGTGGCTATATACAAGTGGCCCCAGTTAGACTATGACTGAGTTGCATTTTTTTTTTAGAGATCTCGAGTTTACCAGCATTCGTACCAGCACCTGTCTACTAGCATCTGTACCAGCACCCGCTACCAGCACCCCAACCCTTGACACTCCTAATGCGAAGGGATTAAGAACCCCCGGCGGTTAGTAATTTTTCATGTCCCAGTTCAAGGACTTGGTTCGGCAGTCGAAGCTGCTGTCGCTTCCGCCTCGAAAACTTTCGTTGCGGAGCAGCGATGTTCCTCGAAGACAAGTGCTTGAAACCACAGCTGCGTCGCAGTACCGGCACGACTGGGGCCTGAAGGCGGCGGTCCCCGCCAAAGCGAAATCAAAGCTTTTGGTGTATGGCCGCATGGACACCCCCCACGGGACGGCTGATCTTAACTACAACGCGAACTTTGCCCGCAAAGTGCAGAAGTTCAACGAGCTGGGCGTGAGCGTGTCGCTGATGCCCGAGGGCCCGCTCAAAAGCATGTTTGAAGAGGGCGCCAAAGACGCACCCGGGCTGGCCAGCCAGGACCAAAAGCAGCGGCGGCGGCTGCTCAAGAGCGCCAAGCAGCGGCAGCTGGAGTACAAGGCGTATCTCAAAGCACACAGCGCGGACCAGACGGCGCAGGAGCAGTCTGCGGCCAACCCGGCCGCCAAGCACCCGTTTATGCGGTTCCATGCCATCAACAGCAACAACGATAGCGCCAAGTTCAACCGCGCGTTGGATTTCATGGGGCTGCGCGGCAACAAGCCCACCGACAGCAAAGTGTCGGGCATTGGTCTGAGCTACGAGCTCAAGGGCGCGGCGCGCAACACGCCCGACGGCATCTTTGCCGGCAACGTGGTGGGCGCTCGTGATCTGTCGCACGGCAGCGGCGGCAGAGGACCGGCCATGTCGGCGTTGGCGGTGGCGGTCGCCGGCTTTGTTGGCCGCATCAACTCGGCCCAGGGACCGGCTCGGCTCAGCCATGTGACACCGGTGACGGTGCAGGCCACGCGGGCGGCGGTGGACAGCCGCGGTGTGGTGAATCTCAACGTCAAGACGGTGTCTGACGAGAGTGCGCCTGGCCCGAACTACGAGGAGCTGCCTTTGGGCCGCCTTTAGATTGTATATACTACGCCAGCGTAGATAGCTAAGTTGCTTTTGTTGTTGTGTTGCGTTGTGAGGAGCGTCGCTTTGAGTCGCTCTGCATGAGCCTAAATGTTCAGCCATGAACGTCATGAATGTCAGGATGAGGCAGTATCGAGAGCTTCTGCCTGGTCCGTCTCAGAGTCCTGAGGGTCTGTCTCTGCCTCTGGTTTAAGCTCAGAGTCTGTCTCCTGAGGGTCTGTCTCGGCCTCTGGTTTAAGCTCAGAGTCTGTCTCCTGAGGCTCTGTCTCCAGGTCTGTCTCAGCCTCCAGAGCCTCAGTCCCCTGACGAGGAAGGGCATCTTGAAGTGCTTGCTGTTGCAATCGGTTGGAACTCGAATTGGTTTTCGCTTTGGGTTTCGCTTGTTTGCTCACTTTACTGCCAGCGTTGGCCCCTTTGGCCGCTGTGCCTGCCTTGCGGGCTATCCTCCGCGGCGTTTTTCGAGGCGTTTCTGTGGCCACGGCTTTGCGCGGAGGCGGCGACAGCACGGGAATTGGCGAGTCTGTCAGTTTCGGCGTTGTGTCCAGCCCCTCCTTGCCAAGACTGAGCCGGGCCGACGAGTGCCGCTTGCGGGGCGTGGCGTGCGTTCCCCGCTCGCCAAGCGGCAGTGAGTCAGATGCAGGGTCGGTCAACGGTCCAGCCGCCGAGGTGGGCGATAATGCCTGTGATATCTCCAAGGGCGACGACGGCATAGCGCAAACACGCTGACTTCACGCGTCCCAATTACTCAGGCCCATTACTCAGGCCCAATGTCTGGGAGCACTGGGTGGGAGCACTGGGTGGGAGGACTGGGTAGTCAGGGTCGGTAGTCAGGGTCGAAGGTAGAATTGGATAGGGAAGGAAAAAATCCAAGCTTACCAATTTTTCATGGGTAAATTAAAGCGGGCCAAAAAGTTTAGAAAAAGCCATTTGAGCGACAAAGTTCAGCAAAAAAAGAAGGAGCAGAAGCATGCTAAGCTTGTTCAGAAACGCACAAAGCGTAGCTCCGCTGCTGGCACCGAAGAGCCCGAGCAGAATGGCTTCGATGCTCCGGATCAAGGCCTGGCCCTGGCCAAGGACGACGATGAACAGGGCGGCTTCGAGCAGTACCTCAGCGATAGCGGCGAGGATTCAGAGCCTCAAGGCGAGGCTTCCGAGGGCAGCGACGACGAGCGGGCGGCCGCCGAAGAAGCAGCTTATCTTAATGGTAACGATAGCGAGGACGAGCTGGTCAACGAGCCCGAAGATGGAATCAGCCTCCAGATGGTCCAGCAATGGGCTAAAGAGCTGGAGGCATCGTTCAAGCCTGTAAAGAAGATCATTCGTGCTCTCCGCACCGAAGATTCTATCACCGATACAGCCACGTTCGATGCTCTGCTCAAGCTGGGGCTGGTGGCCGTGCCCAAGGCTCTGCGCGAGAACCTGCCGTTGACCGAGAACAAGCTGCCCAAACAGACCAAGCGGTTCACCGAATACACACCTGTGATCAAGGTCTACTGCCAGGTGCTGGCGGGACTGCTCAGGGGCCGCAGCGACAAGCGCATTGTCAAGGTCCTGGCGGCCACCCGCAAGACGTTTCCTTACTTTGTGTCTATGCGCAAGGACCTCAAGGAGCTGATCAAGTCGCTGGTCCATGTGGTGGTCAATGCCGACTTGGACGGCCAAACCCGCGTGCAGACGTTTTCGGTCATGCGCGAGGTGTGCCTAAAGTACCCCAACTCGGTGCTGGAGCTGTTTTTGAAGTACGACTACGAGGCCCTGCTGCGGCTCTGCAACCGCACCAGCCAGCATACGCTGCCGGTGATTGCGTTTGCCAAAAACGTGCTGGCTCTGCTCTACATTGCCGACTCGAGCATTGGCTACCAAACCGCGTTCCAGCAGATCCGCACGCTGGCTCTGAACCTCAAGAGCGCCCTGGACAAGCAAAAGAACCCGGACATGGCCCAAAAAGTCATCTACACCTGGCAGTACGTCCAGTCTCTAGACTTCTTCACCCGCGTGCTGTCGGTGGCTGCCGACGCCGACCCCAATGGGCCCATGCAGCAGCTGCTGCACCCGCTGGTTCAGGTGATGCTGCGAGTGGCTACGCTCATTCCGAGCGCTGCGTACTTCCCGTTGCGGTTCAATGTGGTGCGCAACCTGGCGCGGTTGTCGCAGCACACCAAGGCCTACATTCCGTTGGCGCCGATTTTGGTGGATGTGTTGACGTCCACGGCGCTAAGCCGCAAGGCCAAAAAGTCGTCGCTGCAGCAGTTTGACTTTGATGCTAATCTGCGGGTGTCGGCAAACTACCTCGACACACAGGTCTATCAAAACGGTCTTTGCGAGGAGCTGGCCGATCTGTTTGCCGAGGTGCTGGTGGTGCACACCAAGAGCATTGCGTTCCCCGAGCTGGCCGGACCCGTGGTGGTGACGCTGCGGCGGTCGGCCAAACGCACCAGCAACCCGCGACTCAGCAAAAGCCTGCAGCAGGTGATTGAGCGCATTAACGCCAACATTGCGTTTGTGCTCAAGCACCGCCAGGCGGTGACGTTTGCGCCCAGCGACAAGGAGGAGGTCGATGCGTTCCTCAGCAACGTTGATTGGGCCGGCACGCCGTTGGGCGGCTATGTGCAGACGCGGCGCAAGGTCAAGGAGGAGCGGGCCCGATTGCTGGCTGAACAGGACGACGAGGAGGACGAGGACGATGCGTCCAGCGGTCTTAGTGGTCTTGAGGATGACGCTCTCAGCGGTGACAACGACGACGAGCTCAGTAACAGCGAGCCTGATCAGGAGGAGCTGATTCAAAACGATTCTTCCAGCGAAAGCGAAGGCAGCGGCGAAGGCGAAGACGAGGTCGATGTGGAGATGGAAGAGGCCTAGTCTATTGCTGCCTAGTACAGAGCGGCCTAGTACAGAGCTGCCTAAAGGTCTGCAGAGCCTAGAGCTAGACGTCTACAGAGCGTAGAAGGATAATTTTATCGGCTACACCGGAATACATAATGCCATAAACTAAACGGCCTAATCGGCCCAGCGACGCCGCCGCCGTCGAGCCAAAGTCGCAGTGACTTTCGACGCACTGGACCCGCTCGGAGTCACAGCAAGGGTGCTGGCATAATTCTGATACAACGTCTGGTGGGTGGCCGGACTGGGCGTCAATGTCGTAAACGGCAGCTGCGTCTGCTTGTAAGTTGTGTAGACAGTGTAAGCCGAAGTGGGGTTTCTGCGCGACGCAGACAGCGAGGCAGTGACCTTTGTTGCCGGCGTTGGCTGGAACGGCGCGTAGCGGGTCGCGTCGGCCTGATAGGTGTAGGGAATCATCCACGACGACGCAAGCGACTGCAGCGACGCCGGCAACGACGCAGAGGCCGTCCAGGACGTGCCACTGCCCAAGGACTTGTACTCGGGCGCAGGCACCGAGCCCTTTCCTGCGGTCTTGGACCCAGTCATGCCAGTGACCTGGAACCACGGCGAGTAGTTGATGGTGTAGGAGCCATCGGACGCCAGAGCGTTCATTTGCACAACATAGTAGCCGGACCCGCCCTCGCTGGAGACGTCGGAGAGCGTGAACTCCTCGCTGGTGTCTGTTTGCGAGATCGTGACCCCTTTGCCGAGCGTGACGTCGCAGGTAAAGTCGCTGCCGATCACCGTACACATGAGAAAGGTAGCAGTGGAAAAGTCACCGTTGGACGGCGAGTAGCCATCGTCCAGCCACTCCACCTTCAGCTTGCCGGAACTGGCAGCGTAGGTGGTGGCGTCGGTAGACACCTGGAAGTTGGCGAGCGCCGTGGCTGCGAGCGTAGCGAGCCACAGAAAACGAGCCATGAAGACAGGAGAAACAGTTAGGTAAGGTGCAGCAAAGAGGCTTAGTCGCGCTGGATTTACGTCGAGTGAAACAGTCTCCTAGTGATTTGATCAGTCTACAGTCTCGATTAAACATGGTCTATAACAACGTACGGTTTCCACGGTCTCTATAGCCTCTAAAGTACCCAATTACATTCTTAACTTACGCTTGGCAGTAGCTTCATCAGTAGTAGACCCTTGGGAGGTATTTTTAGAATCGTTGAGAATTTCGCGCTATTTGTGTCTATGTACGGTACTTCACTTGAACTGGCATTCACACCCTATCTCATTCTTAGGATCATTTTTATCACCGCAAGCGGCTAGCGTTTCTAGCTGGAGCTGGCTAGGGGACTAGGGGCCAAGCTGACGCTGAGACCCAGCTTACCAGACAAAAGAGCTAACCCAGGGGAAGCTACCGCCCAGCTGACCAGACCAAAGCGCTAGCTGAGCTGACCAGGCACCGAGCGGACCCAGCTGACATGCTCTATCTCAAGTCGCTGGTAAAAGTGCTCGACAACTCGGGTGCGCAAGTCGTCGAGTGCATCAAGGTTCTGCGCAAGAACCAGAAAAACTGTGCTCGCATCGGCGACCGCATGGTGGTGGTCGTTAAAAAGGCTCGGCCCATTCCTCAAAATTTGACGGGTCAGGCCGCCGCACAAAAACTTCGCAAAGGCGATATCCGACACGCCGTGGTCGTGCGCACAAAGCAGCCGACCTCTAGAACAGACGGCTCGACGGTGCGGTTCGACGACAACGCCTGTGTGCTGCTGCAAAAGTCCGGCGAGATCATCGGCACCCGTGTGACGGGCGTTGTGGCCAAGGAGCTCAAGGAAAAGGGCTATAATAAGATCGCCACGCTTGCTCCTCGGTCGGTTTGATTATTTTCCGTATGTATATATCTGTGGACTTGTTTCAGTTCATGTCGCTTGATTTGTTTCACTCTGTTTCACTTTCTTTCTTTAGATTCATCTGGCCGGTGTCCAGGACTTCACATTTGTTTGCTTCGAAAGAGATAACCTGTCTATTTGAGGTCAAGCCTTTGGAATCACTTGATTAACTAGTCTACTTGAGTCGACTACGATTTTAAACAGCCCATCTGTGAAAGAGACGGAGGCTAATCGCTGCTGTGGGTCCGGAACATATGCCCGCAGTGCGTGCACACATAAAAAAGAATCATACTTGTTTCCGCCCGCCGTTGCTGGCTCTGGAAAAACACCGCCTCGTGCTCGTGGCAGCTCGGACATTCGATATTTGACCGTGGCAGGGTGGGGTCCGACGCAAGATCCTGCGTGACGCCGGCATTGTCACCAATCGACGTGATCAGCTCATTGCGGTAGATCAGCGGGTTCTCGGCCTTTTCCGTGTACATGCAGTTGCGGCACGAGTAGAGCAGCTGCTGGTTCACGCGATCCTCTTTGGGGTACAACATATTGTTGCATTCGAGGCAGAAGCGGAAGCTGGCCATTTGCTAACGTGGGATCGACAAGAAGGGAGCAGGCAATAAATTAAAAAACCGACGAGTTTCGGTTTATAAAAGGCGGTCTAAACTCTCGGTGGCACAACGGGTGGCACTGACAATGGACAGTGACGAAGGCTGGTCGGGGGAACTAAGACTGACAAATCGGGAGGATTTTTCATCATCATGTTGGCTCTCAAGCGCAGTGCCCGCGTCGTCCCCCGGTTTGCCCGAGCCGCCGTGCGGTTCAACTCGTCGGCACAGCCTGCTGCTGCGGAGGCAGTGTCGCCCAAGATCAGCTCGATTGTGGATGAGATCTCCAAGCTGACCATTCTCGAGACTTCGGCCCTTGTTTCCGAGCTCAAGACCCGCCTTAACATCCCCGATATCGCCATTCCGGCCGCCGGTGCTGCTCCTGTCGCGGGCGGCGCTGCTGCTGCTCCTGCCGAGGAGGAGGCTGCGCCTGTTGAGGAGAAGATGATCTTCAACATCAAGCTCGAGGCATTTGACGCAAAGTCCAAGCCCAAGATCATCAAGGAGGTCAAGAACCTGCTTGGTCTGAGTCTTGTGGAGAGCAAAAAGCTTGTTGAGAGTGCTCCCAAGATGCTCAAGGAGAACGTTCCTAAGGAGGACGCCGACAAGATCAAGGAGACCATCGAGGGCCTTGGTGGTAAGATTACCCTCGAGTAGTGTACATACAATTAGACTAACAGCTACCTGACTGGTGTCTGGCTCTCTTTGGCGAGTCTGAGTCTCGTCCAGAGACAGACTCATTCGCAGAGACACTCACAGAAACTACGGACAGACTCGCAGCAGAGAGAGACAGAAATAACAGAGAGAAACAGCAGATAGAGACTACGCACGCTCGTGGGCAAACCGGGAAATAAAGTCGGCCAGCGATAAACTCGCCCGATCTGCCGCAGCAACAACGTCCGGATCGTCGGCCGCAGTATGTACCCCTATCATATCCACCACAACCCGCTCCAACAAACTCATGAGAATCGACGGATCGGTAGCCTCGCGAGCGTCGTCTAATGCCTGCATTAGCGTCTGCTCGGCCGCCGTCTGCCGCGACAGCGACTGCCGTGAATAGCTCCGCATGCTGGCTGATTCACTGCTCTTTGGGCTCCGTTGGCTCACCCGGCTGCTCACACTCATCCGGCTACTCAAATGGCTGCTATCATGCCCCAAATAGCTCAACTGGCTCCCATCTTCATTATATCGTCGCGGCGTGCGTTTAGCCATGTACGGGCTCGGCGTACTAGGCGCATCCGAGCCTAACCGCGGCCGAGGTCCTTGGGGCCGCCGAGGTGTACCTGCCGGCCCCGGACTACTTCTAGACACATTCAAAGCACTCAATCGCCGTTGGATCTCCTCCAAATTACTGTTGCTACGACTTCCGGCTTTGGGCTCGGGCGCTGGTTCGGGTATTGGCTCGGGCGAGTCGTGAAGGTCGTCTATAATCGACCTGCGTTTGCGATGAGTCCGCGAATGTGGGGCAGCGTCTGTGCTTTTATTGCTTGGCGATTCTGGTTCGAAACTCGGGGCGTCGGAACCAGGCATGGCGGGAGGTCCGTCCTGCTCTGGACCGTACATGTCCAGAATTGCGTCGTTATGATCCGACATGGGTAGTAGATACCTGACGCGCTTTGTGACTGAGCTTGGACCTGCCGGCCCGCTGACTAGGTTCGCTGGTGTTACTAATCGGTAACTATCGGCTGACTACTTGATTCTGATGACTCATATCTGGGTATTGGCTGACTACGCGATTATCTACTGACTCATCAGTAACTATCAGATGACTCCGCCGCTTCTTGATTGACTCATCCATTCCTACCCTGTGACTAAGGTACTCACCATCACTGATCCCACACTAAGCACCAACTTTTCAGATGCCAGCTATTCTGCCAAAAGGCGTCTCCAAGCAAATCGCCCGCCTCAACGCCCTCACAACCGGGCCCGCCGCACTAAAACTCCCCCAGAATGTCGTCCGCATGGACCTGCAGTTCCACAGCTTCGTCAAGGAATCGCCGTCGCTAGGCGCAAAACGGTTCTGGCGTCAATACCTGTCGCCCATTCAGTTCTACAACCCCGACGTGGCTATTGCCGTGCGTAGATACGCCAACGTCACTGAAGGCCGCCCGCAACTGGTGGTTGAGTTTGAGGATGGCTCCAAAAAGACTTTGTCCTTTGATCGGAAGAACCAGGACCAGATCCTCGAGGATCTTAAAGAGCTCGGGGCCGAGCCGATCGCAGAAAAAGACCAAACCAAGCTTGGCGTCTCCCAGTATTAAACTTGTACATATCATAAACTTGTAGACTAATAATCTAGCTCTTTTGCTTTTGCCCGGGAATCCTGGGCCTGGGAATCTTGTTGGGCCTGGGACGACTGATGGTATTCTACTCGCGATTGTCGACCTGTAGGCTCATGCTCGCGCTCTAAACGGGCCCGCTCGGTCTTGATGAGCTTGGCGATCTCCTCGCTGCTCCGGCCGCTATCCTCTAACTGGTCCTCATAGTCGCATAGAGCGGCCTCTATAGCGCGGGCTCGCTGGTGGTCTAAAATGGCTTGATCAATCGGTTTCTTGATTTGTTTTGGACTGCTTTGCCTCTGGCTGCTTTGGTCCTGGCTGGTCTGGCTGCTTTGACGCTGCTCATAAACTCCAGGCTGTACCGCGCCTGCGCGGTTACTTTGGACATACCCACTGGAGCCCGATCCACGGGCTGCTCCGCCAATTCCGTTGTAGGACATCCGTGCGTCTCAGTGTGGTCTCAGAGCAATTTCAGCGATCTCAAGGCTCTTGAAGCGATTCCAGAGCGGTTTCAGAGCGGGCGGAAAGCTAACCCTCAAGGTCCGGGATGGAAAAGAACCGGTGACATAAGGCCTGTTTGGCAGTTAGCCGGTCCCGGAAATCGGGCTCCAGCATCTGCGCCAGCAGCTCCACCAGCATGGTATCTTCCTCACACTCGCTGGATTGCGAGTCGATGGCATTGCCGCCATTGTTGCGGCCGCGGTGGTTGCACCAGTCCAGCAATTGCGCAAACGAGTAGCCGTTTTCACGGATGGTGGGGATGGTAGTCTCAAACACACAGCCGTGCAGCAGCGCGCATTTCTGCATCTTTGCCCGCCCGCAGATGCTGGCAATCTCCACCAGCGCCTCGCTGTCGTCGGTGGAGTTGAAGAACGGGAACCGCCGGCTCATGAACATCAGCAGAATGACTCCCGCAGCCCAGATGTCGATCTGGGTGGTTTGCGAGCTGCATTTGAACAGCACCTCGGGCGCCCGAAACCCTCGCGTACCTGCGCGGTTGGCCCGCCGCCCGGGCCGCATATCATCCTTGCGGTAGCCGCCCTGTGGCTTGACATCGCGGTGGGTCCGGCCCCACCCGCCATCCTCGCAGCAGCACTGGCCTTCTTCGGTGGCAAACTCGGCCAGCCCAAAATCGGCAAGCACGCCGCGGCGTCGCGAAAAGTCATAGAGGAAATTTGTAGGCTTGATATCGCGGTGGATAACGCCCTTTGAGTGCACAAACGCCAGACCCTCCAACAGCTCCCGCATGTAGTGCCGGATATCCTCGAACGATGCGGTGCGATAAAAGCTGCGGAAGTCGGTATGCTCAATGTGCGGCATCACCACTAGCACCTGGTCGCGGTCGCGGATGGCGGTGATAACGTGGGAAACGTGCGGCGAATTTTGTAAAGTAGCGAGAATCTCGAGCTCGTTCGCAATGCGCGACGGCGACGATGTGACGTGAATGCGCTTTACCGCAACTACGCCGGGCTCGGTGCGCAGCGGCACGGCGCCTGCGGTCGACGCTTGCCACGAGTTGTCGTAGTTGGAGTGGTCGAGGTCCACCGCTTTGTAGACGCAGGAGAAGGTGCCCTCGCCGATTTTGTCGAGCAAAAAGAACATTTTCGGGAAGTTCGCAAACGAGTCTTCCAATGCCACCATCTCTCGAACCGTTTCTGGATCTTTTGTCCGCCGGTCCTGGACACATTGGGCTGACATCACGGACATGACGCGTCGATGCACAAAGGTAAATAATAAATAAGTGAGATGCTGACTTACATCGAGTCTCCCTTCGGGCTGGTCTCCAAATGAAGTGAATTTGACTGAGAATAAAGTGACTTCGAACTGCCAGACCAAAATGAATTGAAACCAATCTGAAATGAAGCAATTAGCAAGTAGGACTCCTAGTTGGGCTATAACATGAATATGTAGCCCACGCTTAAATCTCGGAAATTAGCGAGACGGTGCTAGATGTCTACTGTTCTAAGCCTAAATAATCGAGCACTCAACCGAGCCCAGCCTCCATGGATAGTGAATGAATGCAGTTTGGGAATGCAGGCTGGGAATACAGGCTGGGAACGCAGCTCGGGAACGCAGCTCGGGAACGCAGCTCGGGAACGCAGGTTGGGAACGCAGGTTGGGAACGCAGGTCGGGAACGCAGGTCGGGAACGCAGGTTGGGAACGCAGGATGGGAACGCAGGTCAGGAACGCAGCTTGGGAACGCAGGCTGGGAACGCAGGCCGGGAACATAGAAATTAAGGAGTTTGGTATTTTGTTAGTTTAGTCTTTAATCGACCAATTGATCCTGGAACGCAGGTCGGGAACGCAGGTTGGGAACGCAGGATGGGAACGCAGGCTGGAAACGCAGGATGGGAACGCAGGATGGGAACGCAGGTCGGGAACATAGAAATTAAGGAGTTTGTTATTTTGTTAGTTTAGTCTTTAATCGACCAATTGATCCTGGAACGCAGGTCGGGAACGCAGGTTGGGAACGCAGGTCGGGAACGCAGGCTGGAAACGCAGGATGGGAACGCAGGATGGGAACGCAGGATGGGAACATAGAAATTAAGGAGTTTGTTATTTTGTCAGTTTGGTCTTTAATCGACCAATTGATCCTGGAACGCAGAGTGGGAACACAGCTTGGGAACGCAGGTCGGGAACGCAGGTCGGGAACGCAGGTTGGGAACGCAGGTCGGGA